>JANHFX010028069.1:0-71560 GCA_027560015.1 Chloroceryle amazona
CTTTGCTCATATTCTACTTGCTCTAATTAATAAAACTTAATTGAATTATGATCCGTTGTGGTCTCAATTTATAACAAGATTAAAGGGAAATGGTTGCTCCATTTTAGAGAGGTTATTGCCTAGAGGTTTTACTTCTGCTTGGAGCAATTTCCTCCAGCAGCATCTGGAGCAGAAGGGAGACAGCATGCCTTGTCCTGAAGCACTGTGGGATGCCTTTCTGCTGTTTGGAGCCACTGGTGGGCATGACTTCTCTATGGCTGAGTGGTTTTGTCAGGCTCGGTTTTGGGCCAAATATGTGTGCTTGGGCTTTAGCCAGGTCTGCCACACTTCTGGTAGTTTAAGTGGAGATTTTGTTTTCAGACCTCCATGCTTCTGCAGGCATTGAGACAGTGATCCTACCCAGCCCAGGGAGACATTTCCCACAACCTCAGAGGGGTGGGACAGGTATATGTTTGCCACCTTCTTCCCCAACTTTGGCTTGGTGACTTAACTGAGTAGATCTAGCAGCTGGCTGCTGCTGAAGGAGTTCCTCCCTTTTACTCATGGTAGCTCTCCATTTGTCAAACACTTCTGCAATTTAGTTCACTAACGTGGTAGATGCTATTCCCATCTTCTAAGATAAATATTCTACCAGATCTGTGAGTTGAGCTGGCTCACCAAAGTTTCCAGCAAATGCTGCAGACAGCTCTAGAGTAGGTCTGCTACAGGAGTAAAGAGCCCACTCTGTGGAACAAGGATGTTCATTTGTCTGACTGGTACTGTCAAGCTGTTCCTGAACAGTGGGGAAAGGCGGCCACATGTGATTGTGTGTACCTCCACCTGAATCTCTGGAAGTCAAATCATTTATCATCCTTAAGAATATAAGCACTATAGGTGTAAAGACTTCTCCCATAGGTACATGCCATTCACACCCACATCTGGATGTAAAAATATGTGTTCAACTTTGAGGATCACATGGACAGCAGGCACAAGTTATCTAGTTGATAAGTTGCAGCAAATGTTTGCAAAATGTAGATATTCCCCAGTAAAAGTAGGAAGAAAGGTTCATAGATGTGCAACTCGTTGGCCATCCTCATGTAAAAGGAGTTGTGGTGGGTTGGCCCCAGCTGGCAGACAGACTTTTAGCCAACAGCTCTCTTGCTCCCCATTCACAGCAGGATGGTGGAAAGAATTAAGAAAAGCAGGAATAAGGAAGCTCCTGGGTTGAGCTAAAGTCAGGGATATCACTTACCAATTACCACTGTAGGCAGAATAGACTTACCTTGTGCAAATTAACTGATTGCCAGTTTATATATATAATTACTGGTTTGGGGTATTGGGAAACAAAACAACAAACATTAAAACCACATGGGATAATTCCTTTCCTCCCCGTTCTCCAGGGTCACTTCACTCTCTCCAGATGCTTGTCCTACCAGCTTCTCATCACCACAGGTCACACTCAGTCCCATCAGCAAGGAAGAGTGGGGCAAGGGGGGTGTGTGTTTTACAGTCAAGACATAGCAGTTTCCAGTACTACTATTGCTCACACTTTTCATCTGCTCTGGCACAGGTCCTCATGGGTTGCAAGGAGTATCTGCTCTGCCATGGAGCACCTCCTCCTCCTTCATTTCCTCCTCCATTGGAGACAGTTGGAACTGTCTGTGTCCATCACAGTGGCCTTCTCTCACAGAAACCACCCCTGCAGCTGCCCCCTGCCAGCACCTTGACATCTGCACCCAGTATGGGACTCAGAGGTATGGAATTACAGAAATAAAGAAGTTGGAAGGGACTTTTGAAGTCTTCTGGGGTCATCTTCCTCTGCCTCCCTCCCACCAAAAAGGCCAGTTTTGCAGGTCAATCAGGCTGCTGCAAGCATTTCCTAGACAAAGTTTTGATGTCTCCAAAAACAGTGATTCTGCATCCTCTCTAGGCAACTTACCCCAGTATTTGAGTATCATTGCTGTGAGGAACTTTTTTCCTTATATTTACTTAATTTTTTGCCTATGAACAGCCTGGTTCTGTTTACTCTGTAACTACCAATAGGCAGTACAAGACAAAATTTTGATTCCCCCATGACCACCTTTCCAGTTCAAAGAAACCCATATGTCTTGTAGAGGATAGAAACATTAAGCTTGGTATAAATGAAGAGAATAAATGGTGATGGTACCAGAATGAATGTCAAGAAAAAATGTCTATAAAATGGCATATGTTGATGGCACCTAGATTAGCATGTCATTAAGATCTGGATACACCTACAGGCACCTTCCCCAGACACAAAAGAGCATCACTATATCCTAATGACTCACAGAGATGGGAAGGGGGAGAGACTAATTTGTGTCATCTCCTTAAAGCTACCAAAACCCCTCCACCAACTATACCCAAAAACCCAAAAAACACATCTACGAGAATATCTTGACACAAAGTTATGAACCTAGGAAAGCTGAAGAGCACTTGATAGCTGGCATCACTTAGATGAAGTATAGTTACAAGGAAGCCTGGCTAGACCACTGGGACCAAGTCTAAGTAAATTAAACCATTTTTTCTCTAAAATGAAATAACTTCCTCTTCCTACAGGGTGTTCCATTGGTGCTATAATATTGCAACATTATTTTCTGTGTTTTCTATCTTTTCTTCTACTTTATCTGACTCGGGCCCAAAACCATCTTGATGGCCCTGCACCGAGCTTGCTGTATAATGCAAATACCTTTCTAGCACCGGGAAGTCCAAACCAGGACACGTACTTTGGAGTGGTGCAATTTTGCACATGATGAATAGAGGGAAAACGATTCCCTTGAACCTGCTGGCTGAGTTTCTGGCTAAGGCAGTTCAGTAGTTGGCCTTGGTTTCTGAGGAAGTGCAGTGCTGAACTGTATTTAACTTCTTACCTATCAGGAGTCACAGATCCTTTTTTGTAAAGTTGCTTTCTAGTTGATTCCATAAGCTGTACAGATCTGTGGTGTTGCTCTGTTCCAGGTACAGGATTTTGCATTTGCTTTTGTTGAACTTTATGAAGTGTCTGTTGACCTATTTTTCCAGTTTGTTGGGACTACTGCTGAGCAGCAGCCCAGCCATCTTGATCGTGTTGACCTCTTCCCTCTCCAGTGTTTTGTCCACAGCACTCAAACGCCTTTCACCAGCTGCACAGTGTTTTACAGAAGGCTGTACATACCCCCATCCTCACTGCCTGCTGAAGGAAACACATCTACTCACTGCTTTCCTCTAAACTAAGAGCAGCAGTGACCTTGGGGGAAATTTATGTACATGTACAAACATGCACACATACGTACACACACATTACCAAGTAAAGTCTGAATAAAGTGTATTTAGGGGCGTTCATGATGCTGTGGCAGTTTACAGTAATGTTACATTTTAGGTATCAGTTTCAAGGATTCCATGGAGCAGAAGAATACTGCTTTTCAAAACAGGTAGTTCCTGCCTAGCCTTAAAAGAAGATTGAAGAGAATAGGGGGGATAATGTCTCACTCTCATCTCATAGAAGGCTGTCTGCAAACAACTGTCTCTGCTAAAAGGGACTAGTCCTATCGTATAGAGCACAGATTGCCCTTCCCCTACCCCATCCATTACCTTCATCCCTCACGCCAATGGAAAATACACACTTTCTCACATATTTCAGTAGAGTTGAAAGTATCCCCTCATTGTCATGCTAGATTTATAACTTTAAAACATTGGCAGACGTGGCTCTAGCTCTGAGAGGCCATTCTGACAAATAGAAGGTCTCTGCTCTACCTGCCTGTCTTGCTCCCTTGGTCTCCCTCCCTGATTTTCTTAGAAAAGGCAGGACAGACCACCTCTGAAATACTCTAGGGAAAGAGTTTAGATTTTTGTATGTAACTGTAGGGATGAGAGAAGAAAAGAAAAAAAAAAAAGTAGAAACCTTCAGGGTTTTCGTCAATCAGAAACCATTTTACATTGCAACTGAATACAGATTATTTTGTAACAGGCATGTACCACCCACATTCTTCGAAAAAGAACTTGAAAAAAAATCCTTGTAATCTATTAATGTTTCATTTAGGATGAGCAGCAACAGTGCTGATTTTGGCCGTTCTCATTTGTCTCCCTCTCCTGGTCAATGGCGGTTATTTTTTCCCAGGTTTTGTGGGGATTTTGGTAGGGAAGTCTTTGTTTGGCTTTTGACCATATGCAAAGAACTAAAAGTAAATCTGTGGCTAAGTAAAAGATTTTATGCATACATACTTGTGCCAGTGTATTGAAGGGTTAAATAAATATTTACGTGTTTAAAAATTCACCTCTGCAGTATTGAAACAAAAATACAAATCTTGCCATCTCTGAAAAAGAGCCAGGGGAAATCTGCTAAGGAGAGTGCTCACTTTCAGTCAAGTTTGGCATGCTGGAAAGATGCCAAGAATAGTGGAGCTCAGAGGTGGTTCCACTTCTGAAGAGGTGATGGCTGGGAGAAGAGTTGGAGCGAGACAGTTTAAGGGAATTTGACAGTTTTGGTATGGTAATTTGAATTCTTCTGGCTTTTGAGGACTTAGTATTGACATAATACACTGCAGACTGCCAATTTTTACCTTTTGCTTTAATTAATTACATAAAGAAAATGTATGTAAAAAGAAAGGAGACAGAATTCACTTATTAATGTGTGTAATGAAGTGTCCTTGTTTGCATTAGGACAGGACTAATTCCATTCAGTGATTTGATTTTTCAGCTCAGTCTCTTCTAAGTAACTGCCCTTTCTGAAGCTAATGGCATATTTTCGAAGACAGCATCTACTTCTAGAAGTGATAACACCCAATGTTTAGAGTTAGTACCAAGGGCTGGAATGTAAAAAGGCCCTCACTTATACTTGCTCTTGTATAGATCAAGGTCAGTGCTAAACCTTGTGTAACACGTTGGGACTGCAGAAAGTAAAATGGACAGGGCAGCTAATTGTGTCTAGTTACTTAGTTTTGATAGATAAAATATTTTATTTAGACTAAGAGAAACAGATGTTCCAATTTAATCTCATTTATGAGCTACAGAACAGTGTAGTATCCTGTCGCCCAAAAGAATCCAAGTTGTTTAAAATCCAACTGATTATATATCCCTGTGCATCACTAAGTGGTATTCTCTTGTGCAGCAGGTAAGCTGTCTTCCTGCCACCCCTTCATCTCCTTTTTCCCATTTTTAAAAGATGGAAACTAAATAACAGGCTTGTTTCAGAATAGTTTTCTAGTCTTAAGGAGAAATCTGTCCTTCAACTGCAAATCTGCTCGGCCTTTTTTTTTTTACAATGTATTTTTTACATTTTAGCAGTTAGTATTGATGCATTCAGGAGAGAGAAGTAAAGAACACCAGAGTCTAAATTCTAAGACAGTTCCCATCTGGATTATTTTATTATTTAGAAGTCAAAGGGAAAAATAGAGTCAACATAAAAAAAGGTTTGAGAAAGCACTTCACAGAATATAGAGTGTAGAAGAAATGTAATAGAAGTTCAAACAATTCAGTTCTTACATTTCAGTTTAACAAGCAAAATGAGCAGTCAACAAGTGTATTCTTTATGAAAAGTATGCCAGTGTTTATTCTGAGTGCAGAATATATATTCTCAGAAGATTCAAGTGTACTGGTAAATTAGTTAGAGTCCTTTAGGAAAGCTGTTTGTCGAATAATTTTTTTTTTTATTGTCCTGAATTGTCTAGTGCCAACTCTTCAATTTTTTTGCCTCATTAAGCTCACTCAGATCTCTGACTCTGACATAACTGGGAGATTTTTTTAACATGTGTTGTTTTTTCCATAATTATCTGTAATTGAATACTTTCCCTTTAGCAAACAAATGTTGTACTATGGAAATTTTAAGGAAAAAAGCCTGTGCCTGCAAGTGTCTTCCATCCTTTGTTCAAAGTCGTTTAGACTATCATTACACTGCTGTTTTAATCTGGCAGAAGTACGGGCTGCTACTGAAAAGAGTGTGCTCATTTTCCTTCTCCCGCTGTCTCCTGCCACTTCTTCCCCTCACTTTCCTTGTGCTACTTGTGTGCCTGTGGCTGTGTGATGAGTTGCTTCAGGGAACCACTGTGCTTGAAAGCTAATTTTTCTTTTGCTAGCCTAGTTTTCCTCACTGCGAGGAGTACAAACAATAATGCCAGCCCAAGGGCAGTAACAGGAAGAGTGTCTGGAACCAGGCAGGGAAGTGAGCAATATTATTCTTCAGTGTCATTTAATAGTCAGTTTTAACAGGGATTACAGAAGTTTTTAAGTGCTAGTGCTGGAGATACTGCTACTGTTTTGAACAAGTATTGGTAACCTGATAGAAAACTGATTTTCCACAGAATTAAGTAGTCTGCCTTTTGCACCCACACACCTTCAGTTTCCAGCAAAAGACCAACTGCCTGAGAACCACACTATTTCAGTTTGGATAAATTCAGTGATTGTTACAGCCACTGGGTGTATGATCTTGGTAAACCTCTAAGGATCTAATGAAATCCAGGCAGAGTGTGCCTGCAGGCTTCAAGTGTTTCTTGATCTATTAGGAATCTGTAAGACCTAAAGCTTTGGCTGCTGACTGAGAGCTGACGGCAACTTTAAGTCCAAGTTGTTTCATCAGAATCTACAGGAGATTCTTGTGGAGAGCTGTACCTCTGTTACTTTGTGACTTTGTGACTCAGATTGTTCTGTGAATTTGTGAAAGGTTTAATTAATATAAGAGATGTATAATTAAGTAAATAAGAAACCATGACATTAGTACATTAGAAAGTAGAATTGAAATAAATACTGAAATAAGAAAGACTTGTAGTTCAGAATTCACGTGTGATTTTATGTCAAAATTTGTTTTCATACAGATGTATGAATTTGCCTTTGCTCTTTATCTCTGTGATATATTTCACCTAGGTTTGAGAATTTGCTGGCATATGCCATGATTACAGAAATTAGCACAGGATTTGAAGAAGAACAGGTGTTTGAATCCCTATAAGAAAGCCTGATAATATTCCTGGAAACCTAGGTTTAGAGGATAGCCAGATATTGGCATAGGATCTTTCTGCATCATCTCTCTTTAGATTCCTATGAGTGATACTCTCATGCTCAAACATCTTGAAATACTTCAAAATCCTCAAGGTGGCTAGTGTAATTTCAGCTGAAAAATATATGCAGAAGATATAGTGGTACATTTCAAGTGAAAGAAACATAAAATGTTATTCACAAATTTAACATTGTCAGGAAAAAATGTGGATAAAAATATAAGAGTGAGTATTGAAAAAAATTAGAAGGTCAAATTTACTGAATTTTGTTTTATAAGCTTTCTCAAGAAAGTATTCAGTTATATTCAAGAGGCCTGAGGACAGAGAAGTGTGGGCAACCTGGAAGTGGAATAGATTGATCAAGTGATGCAAAATAATCTGCAAGAGAGCTAAGAGTTGAGAGGGGATGGCAAGTTAAGATGAGGGAGAGATGATAAGGTGAATGCACAGGAGATAAGGAATTGGAAAAATAAGATTGAAATTTTTTTCTTGGCAAGCGGTGAAGCCTGCAGATCTTTGACAAAGGTTGATTGCTGAGTGATGACTACACTTGCTAGTTGCTAGCAGTAGAAGAATGCTTCCTGGCATGCTCCCATACAGCCATTTACATTGAAGTAATGTTGATCCTGTACTTTTCTGTGGTATACCTTGACTCTGCTTTCAGAAAAGAGCACAATTTCTAAATCTGGAGAGAATGAGACTTTTTCTATTAAAACCAAAATAAGATCTTGGAAAGTCATTTTGCTTTCCTATCCTAAAATTGGCATATTGCCTATCAGTCTCTTTTCTTGAGCTTGATGAAAATATTATAACCTTCTTGTTTGTATGTTTTACAGTCACAGTCAAGCTCCTGTGAAATCAGAATTTGTTTCTCTTTTTCTGTTTCTTTTTTCCAAGGAATTTGATTAAAGGCTTTGCATGAGTGAGACAAATACATTCTATGTGTTGACTTTATGACATTTCTTTTGTGTTAATTTTAGACATGGTTAGAGAAATAAGGTTGGTATTGTACAGTGACAGTTAGAGAGACAGTAGTATCCCAAAGTCTGATAGGTTAATCAAAACGCAGAGGCATTACACATGCAGATCTAATGAAGTCGGTAAAGCCTGTAACTGGCATCTGCAATAGCTGGCTTAAGTAACCCAGAAATGGACCTGCAAAATAAACCACGAAGACAAATAGCTGCTGTTGTATGATTTCAGAGCTTGTACACAGGATGCAAGGAGATAAAGAAGTTGAGGAAAGTGTCTTTGTAAGGATTTAGAAAAGAGGCAGGAAAAACTAGTGCTGAAGCAGGGGAAAGCATTAGAAGACTCAAAAGAATTGGGAATTTTTTTTTTTTAAATTACAAGAAAGGACCCATGAACACTGAATATAAGGAGCTGCATTTGCACAGATCTCTTCAGTATACTATTGCCAGGTCCCCAAGGCTGCTGGAATATCTGATAGCTAGGAGTAGTGAGGTCTTGTTAACAACAGAACTGTGTATTACTGCTTAGTTTTGTAGAGTTGTATCCTGTGTATTGTATCCTGTGTATCCAACAAGGCTTGTCTATTAGATGATGGAGTGTCTTTGTTTCAACTGTTGCCTGCTTTACTGACCCCTACCCTGATTTATTGCTTTGGTAACCGCAAGAGCACAGATTATGCTGTGTTTTTCCAAACATCTTGGTGAGCTGGGGGAGGTGGGAAGACATACAACAGAGTCTGCACTCAGGCTTGCAAGGTCACATGGTATCTTCACTCTGAGAGTCAAGGGAGCACCTTAAGGGCACTTTACTAATGTTCTTATGTGCAAAGCTGTAAATAATTTGCCTACCAGATTGATTTATATTGCTGAATGTGGGAGCCACTAATCTTCTGCTCCATAGTTTTGGTGTTCACCTTGTTGGACAGTGACTCCTAAAACAGGAAATATTGCTCATTTGCTTTGCTACTTATGACCAGTGAAGGTGACACACTGACTACATGGTTGAAACAAGAAGCAGTGACCTGAGTCACTGTGGGATGACATAGCCTTTTCAGTGGACTCAAACTTGATCAATTTATTTATTTATTAAAATTAGATCTGTATTTATAAAGAATGTAAACTCGTACACCACAAGTTTTATAAGACAAGCTTATCCTTAGTGCAGACTTACAATTAACTACTCTGAAATCATGTTGGTTTTGAATCCAAACTGTGTCAAAGTACTATCTGCTTCAGCTTTCCCTTGAAGAAGGAGGATTAAATGGAAGCTCATTTCTTTCTTTCTAGAAGTGTGTATGTCATGACACTAAAGAGAGACCGGGAACACATTCAAGAAGAAACATTAACTAGCCAGATGAAAAAATTGCCATCATCTTCATAACATAGGAATTATCTGAAAATGGTGAAATGGGAATATCTGGAGATCATACTGGCTTTAAGAACTTCAGTTGCTTCAGACAAAGACCTCATTTGCTTTTCTTCACTTGAATAAGACTAGAAACAGTGTAAAAGATGTAGTGATCTAATCTAAATTAGGTGGTAGTCATTGTGTCATCGCCATAATTTGCTGCCATTTGTAGTGAGACAAAGCAGTGTGTGCAGCTCTTGTAGATTTTGATGAAGTGCTTCTGTAGCAATCCTTTGCTGAACAGCATCCAATGTCCTCACTCAAAGCTAAATGTAGATGTCTTCATTTATAGGTGTTCTCACACTGAAGGAGTCAAGCACCAATCCTGGCACTTACTCCAGACAGATCTAGTTCAGTACAGAGAGTTTTAGCTTTTGTACCTGCAGCCCTTATTGTTACTTAGAAAGCAGTATTTCCCTTTTCAGTATGGTTCCACATGCTGCAGTAATGTTTTCTGTAGTGTCTGTATGAGTAAAGTTATCTGATAATTCTCAATAGCTTCAATTTCTCGTAAAATTTCGTGGTGTGTCATGAGGGTAGCTGGAAGCTTACGTGATCTGAAAGGTTGTGTGTGTCTTGCAGTGTCTTGTTGAGAGATGTGGGAATGCAGTAGCATTTCTTAATGATTTATTGTTGCCTGAGGCCACCTGAAGGTTTTCTTGCAGGGGGTGCTGAAGTTGTTGGGAGTTGGCTGCTTGTGAAGGGGACATCTCTTCCAGGTAAATTCACACTTTGCTGCATCTGCTTGTCAGATATGTCTAATATCAGACCATCCAGTGCACCTTGCACTTTGGAAGGAAGTAATTCTCTGTTATTTTGTTTCATGAATTATGTATTTATGTTTTCTACTTGTCTACTTGATTTTGGGTAGTCACTTTTCCTCTCTGTGAAGAGATCACTGTGTAGAGACTTCTTATGCTGCCTTCTGTGAAGGTGGGGGGGAGACCCACGTGCTGCAGGCTGTTTTTTAGGCTGCCCTTCATGACAATGCTTTTATTGACATTTTTTTCTCCACGATTTTTATTCTTATGATCCTACTTCAGAAAATGGGTAGTGGAAGTTGAGATTAGAGGTTGCTTTGAGATACTTTTAATAGCTCCTTGCCCTCAAAACATGATATTTTTAGGATCTTCTTGACTGTGGGGGTCTGGGAATGGTTCACAGCTCTTGGGTTCAGCTATACAACCTAGTTGTGTAAGGTCCATATTAAGGGACATGGTAGCACTTCCTCCTTCCCCAAGTCTCCTACTTGTGATGCACATCTATCCTGGTTTGAGTTAAAACAGGCCTAATTCTGTCCAGTTCATTTCATTCTTTTCTAACTAACTTCACTTTCTGAAGTTAGCAGCACGTTTTCACAGACAGTGTCTGTTTCTAGCAGTGATAACGCTCAGTTTTTAGAGTTACTACCAAGGATTGGAATGCAGACCAAGGTCACTGCTAAATCTTGTGTACCACCTTGGGGGTGCAAAAAGTAAAAGACCACACCTGTGGGGAGGAGTGGACAGGAGAGGTGACCCTGAACTGACCAACAGGTTATTCCATCCCATCTATGTTATATTCAGTGTGAAGCTGAGGGATCACAAGCGTCAGGCTCACTTCTTCAATGGCATCCAAGGAAGTCTTTGCCCATTCTGCCTTCAATCCTGATCCATATGTTCCTGAATCCAGTTTCCATCTGTTGCTGAGTCTGATCTAGTACTTCCCCAGTACCTGCCTACAGCATCAGTGGTGATGGTGATGTAATAGCCATCAGGGGGGTTGGGTTTGATATGTTTTGTTTATATTTAATTTTATTATTACTATTTCTTTAAAGATGTTTTAGTTTTTCATTTCCAATCCATAACTTTCTCTCCCTTATTTCCTTTCTCTTCTGTTTTCAGAAAGGAGAGGGCTTAATAGAGAGCATCTGTCATTTATCTAATGGTCAGCCCAGCTCTAAGCCTTGACAAACATACATAGATAACTGCTAAGTGCAGCCATTTTTTGTCCTCTCCTGCCTCTAGATGCTTTCTGGGTTCAACAGGTTTTTGTACCAAGCTCTCTCCTGATCTGCCTCACCAGAGACTATAGGCCAGGGAGGTTGTTGTACCCAGATGTCAGACAGTGGAAGGATCAGATCTGGGAGGAGGTACCTTCACTTGCAACCTGTAGCAGCTGAGCTCTGCAGACAAAGTTTTGGCTGGGGGAGGAAGGAGGGCTTAAACTAATTTCCAGCACTCCCAGGATCCTTTCCTGGTTAGCACAATCTGCCCCCTGGTTGATCTATCTTTTAAAGCGCTCCCTGAAGCATTAGAGTTTCTGTGTTTTTGTCTCCGGTTTTCTTGGCATGCATTTTCACTGCAACCTTCCAGGGCATCAGCCTCTGCAAGCATCTCACCAGGGGAAGCAGAGCTGCTGAGACATTTGCCCCCAAATATTGTATACCTAGAGCCTAGACTGGTAGTGTGCTGGCTGACTACAGTTAGGGATTTCCCCGAGATGTCTGTGGGAGTAACCCGTGCTGCAGGACAAGCAGATAAAATGGATGGAGACTCGAGGAGTGGAAAAAGCCCTGTCTGTGGGACATGGTATTGAGGGAAGCACATTGGTGTAGGTAAGGGAATGTAAGTGCAGGTGAGAGAAGTATAGCAGCAGAGTAGGGAGCAGATTCTTATCTTTCTATAGCTGAAAAATGTATTAATATAGACAAAGAAATTATCTTTGTAAAGTAATAAAGTCAAGGAAGAAAAAGTTGCTATGTATAATTACAATTTAAAAAAACCAACTTTGTTAGTTAGTACTTAGTGATTTTAAAAAAATATTATAAAAATATTATAATTTAATGAATATATATGTTACTAACAAACATTTGAAGTTTGAATAGCAATTATAATGCTGTTTTTCAGAGAATAGGGTTACATCTGCATGTGAGCAAAGTTCTGGTGTTTTCTAATGTTTAATTAGTGAACCTGTTCAAGTGTGATGACTTCATTATTTTCAAGTATTACTAAACTGTTAGTGGTGCACTAATATTAGGGGACATTATGTCTACCTTTTTAGAAAAAAAAATCATTCTTGTTCTGAGAGTAGAGGGAAGACAAAATTTTCTCGTACAAAAAATAGAATTCTAATAAATATACAGTATCCAACTTTTTTTTTCCTTAAAAAAAGCTTTAGATTTATTTTAAAGTTATTGAAAGACTACTTATTTTTGTGTGCCTTGTTAGCTTTCTTTCACTTCTGTTTCAGGAACACCAGTATTCATTTAAAATTTGTCTTATAAAAATAATGAAGAATCTTGTGAAAGAGAAAAGTGGAAGAACTTTTTTTCTTTTCTTCAGCAGTAATACTCTGCACAAGTCGTACTTTTATGTTACAGAGGGAGTTAATCTGTGTTTTCACCAGCATTAGGGTAGAGGGCTTCTGCATTGTTTATATGCGAGAGAATATTTATGTAGAGGTTTATGCTATGTCTGTTACTATGAGAATAAACCCAGGTATTTTTAGAGCAGCTACTGATTATTAAAGCTGTTTTGTCAAAAAAAACAGTAGAAAAACTTGTTCTCTCTCTTTTTAACTTTTTGTTTGTTTAAGTTTTTATCATCTGAGTAAGGTTCAAGAACGTTTGGGCTTTTTTGCAATGTAGTTCAGACAGTCAGACTCACTTGAAGAAAAACTCCTTCAGTATTTTGGCTATTTGGCCATTCCACACTGGCAAAAGCCTTTTCATCATTTAAAAGGTTTATGTACTTCCAGGAAAACAGAAATATGGAAGAAGAGACAGTTAATAGTCTCTTTGTTGTTCTGGAGTCAATCTGATGTCTCCTGGGTTATAAAGTTTGTGTGTTAAAACAGCTTTAATGCCATTGATCAAGAAAAGTCAGATCTATATAGCATGCATTCTTGGGATATTTATTTATAATTACAGCTAGAAATACTTCGGTATATATAATAACCATTATAAAATGTGCAGAGAGCCTTGGAATTAGGACATTGTCATAGGGGTCTGAAATTAACTCAGCACTGATTGTTTTGTTATTAATAAAGTTTGTATCTTATGTGGAGAAAGCATCTAATCAAGAAGCACTAGCTTAGGATTGCAGAATTACAAGAAACTTTGCATGAGCCTAGCAATTTTTATTTTTTTTTTCCAGAGATAACTGCACATGATATTTTAAAAACTTTATTTCTAACTATATCTAATTCTAACTACAGCAACTGATTATGCGCAGGGTTAATATTTCACAGATGACAGAAAACTAAAATCTAAACAAAATTCAGAAAGACATTTCTTAGCACCACCATTTAAGCAATCACCCTTGGGATTTATTGAGCAAGTAATTTTGAAAACCAATAAATGTAATTTTCTAATGGAAGGTTAGGAAACTTCATAAAATAAACAGAGGCACATGCAGAACAGCATAACTCTAAAATTTTGTGTGTCTACTTAGCCTACACTGAGATACCTCACAAAGGCTGCTTACTTTCTACTTCCTGATGAATCTGAAATTTCTCTCCCAATATGAATGTATGCATCTTGCTTTGAAAGGAAGGTGCATAATAGTGTGTGGAATACAGAGCATAACCTTAATTTGATGTAGTTAGATGGTGCTGATAAAAACAAACCAATTATTCTGTTAAAACACTGTAGCATGCATTTATGATAATGTTCTTCACACAAAAGAAAAGCAGTCTGTAGCATTTCTGAACTTGAAAAGAAGGACAGAAATATTTGGAATGAAAATTTGTGCACTATGAGATTGTAAATCTGCTATGACATTGTGAATCTAAGCGGGTTGATAGGTCTGCTAAAGTTTATATCATCACTAGCATAAAGTTGTGACTGATGTTACTTGAAAGCACCTTGCTCAAAGACTTCAGATACTCATTAAGGGTGATGTTTCACATGATAGTTGGGGCTGATCAAATAGTTTGTGGCTATTGAGTGGGGCAGTCCTGCTTGCCTTTTCCCTGATTTCATGTGTACTTCCTTCCCCTTGGTTCTTCAGTGACTTTTTGTGAGCTGAATGCTTGCTGAAATAGCAGAAAAATGTTGCTGTACTGTTTGGTTTGCTTTCTGCTCAAGTTGCACTGATTGACCAGATGGGTGCTGCACGGTATGGACAGTATAGGTATGTGTAGGGGTGTGTGAGAAGAATGGAGCTTCCCTTTGTGTGAGAAGAAGTGGAGCTTCCCTTTGTAGGCAGCAAGCTCTTAGACTGGCTGAGGTGTCTCATGAAGTCTCAACCTGAGAAGTACAGAGGAAGAGCACTTTTTTTCCCCCCTACAGGCTAGACTCCCAGTCCCCTGGTCTCTCACTCTAGCCCCATGTGGGTACATGCCTGAGCTTCCCCTGCAGTGGGACCACTGGTTCCTCTTCCTGGTGCCTGTCCATGGATCACGGCACAAACAGCATGTTCCAAGGGACTTCCCAGCCTCTCTGACTGGGTGTCTGTGTTACACTTAAGTGATGGAGTCAAAGACAATACACTAAGCTTGCGTGGCCATGGTGTTAGCTGGATGACTGTAAGTCCCTCTAAGCTGTTTCTTTAACTAAATTTCTAACACTGGTCATGAATACAATGCATATCGCAGAATGGTCTTCACTATAACCTTTGACAGGGGATCTCATGGTGACCTCAGTCACATGAGAAACGTGTTTATGTAGTGGGGTGAGAGTTGTGAAAATGTGCTTGATTTTTCTCTAGTTTAGCTCTGCTGTGTTTTAAGTGCTTGATTATCATTGTTTATCTTTCAGATTGAACCTCAGATCATCTTCCAAGGCACAGCCCAACCAAATGTTTACATCTAAAGGTGAGCTGCAGTCCTATTGAAATAAAAAGTACTGGCTTACATTGTGCAACCATTTCCCAGGATTTAATTAAGACTCAGGTGGCTAGATCTTAAAAAATGCTGGACACACTGAAGAGATAACTAGATATACTTTTTCAAAATAAAATATTTTTATTTTTATTTATGTATCTTCATGTTGCTACAAATCCTATGTATGAGGGTGGACTATCATATGTAGAATGATTTTTCTGTGTTATCTTTGCACTCCTTATGCTTGCTCATTTTCAGTGATTTAGTAGGTTTTCATTCTGTGTGTCCTAATCTACATTGTAGGTTTCTTTGACAGAGACTGCTTTTTAACATATGCTTTTGCAACAACACTACAATTAGATACAATTCTGACTGGATCATTGGGAGCCAACTGTAAGGCAAACAATTACTAGTCTTAATTATACATGTAACAGTAACGTGACTGGCAGTTCCAATCTTTGAAGAGCTTGCTGGTGCTCCATTAAGAACACTAGTTGCTCCCTCTTTTCTAATACTTATTTTGCCAGTCCACATTTGCACTACACATAAATAAGATCTGCAAACCGACAGCAATTCGGAGAATGTTTAATTAGAACATGTTCTGATGTTTGGGCTTTTAGCACCAATGAAACTATGTGTTGAACAAGTCTGGCTCAGTACAGAAAAGGGAGTGAGGTTCAGCGCTGAGCTGGTTTACCAATGCTGCCATCTCTTGATCTGCTTTGGTTTTGCCATCCTTAAAAACTCATGGAAGGCATGGTCGGATTCTTAAAAGCAAAACCAAGACCCTCCAAATCCTGAAATTAACAAATGACTTAAAAAAAAAAAAAAATTATTCCTAAAGCCTCTCAAGTTTTATGTAAATAAACTCCTTAAACATATAGCTGCATTTATCTCAAGCAAGGCTACTTTTAGGCTTTTACATTTTTAATAACTTCCTTGACTGAGTCACACAAACTTTCAGGTCATTCTGAATTGCTGTCATTCAAATTAAAAATTAACACTGGGAAACAGAGAGCTGAAAGGAATGAAAACAACACATCTGTCCAGTGTTTGTTCACAAACTATATGGTTTGTGAACTCTTAAAAAGTCTCTTTCATAACTGGAAGCTGTGATGGGAGGAGAGGCTACAATAATTTTCTAAGTTCATAAAAGTTGAAAACCCACTGTCTTTTACTAAGCAATGGTTGCTTTTGTGTTTCTATAAAATAGAAACATAGAATCATAGAAATGTCTGGGTTGGAAGGGACCTCTAGAGGTCATCTAATACAACTCCCCTGCTGAGAACAGGGTCATCTTCAACTAGAGCAGGTTGCTCAGAGCTCTGTCAAGTCCCACCTTGAATGTCTCCAGGGATGGGGCCCCAACTACCTCCCTCGGCAAGTTGTTCCAGTGTTCCACCACACTCATGGTAAAGAGCTTCTTCCTTACATCCAATCTAAATCCACTCCTTTCTGATTTAAAACCACTGCCCCTCATCCTTTCCCTCCAGGCCTCTGTAAACAGGCCCTCTCCAGTCTTTTTATAAGCTCCCTTCAGGTACTGAAAGGTGGCCCTTCTCAAGGCTGAACAATCCCAGGTCCCTCCGCCTGTCCTCATAGGAGAGGTGTTCCAGCCCCCTGATCATCCTTGTGGCCCTCCTCTGGACCCGCTCCATCGGGTCTATGTTCTTCCTAATAGCGTGACAATCCAGTGGGCAATAAAAAATGTTGATTCCAAATGATAATTCTGTGTGGAGATTTTAGTCTTGTTTGTTTTCCTTTGGCCAGAAAGTTTGTTGCTGGAAGATACCAATTTCTTATACATGTATGAAATAATGGAACAGGGTGGATTCCAGTAGGCTTATATTTCCCTGAAGCTTTACAAAACGGTCAGTCTTGGTTTTTCTTTCTTTTTCTCTCCCATTTATCAGTGGTTTAAAATGTGGAAGTTTAAGATACTGGGTTTAAATTATAATTTTCTTTAATCTAGTGTACATGAAAAACACTGAAATCTGAAGATATCCTTTTGAAATGACTGAGAATATTTCTGTAGAACCCTACTGAAATTATTTCTGAATTAAAAATAATAAAGAAGTAACTTAGTTTTCATTATGTTTTGATCTATTTTGAAAATTAATATGGTTAGATACTAATTTGAATGGAAGACAACATTTCTCAAGAGATGTAATCTCTGCAACCAGACAAAAATGAACTTTGTCCGTGTTTCTAAATATACTCCCCCCTGGACAGATTTAAACAAGCTGGTGTGATTATAGTCCCTGTCTTGGCAACTGAATTTGGTATGTAAAGACAATTAGGCCAGTCTACCTGTTTCCACAAATGCTTTTTAAAATACTTTTAAAGTATTGAAAGTAATGACAAGAAAATTGAAGTTTTCATTTGGATTTCTGCTGGGTTTTCTCTCATCCTTACAATATGAGGTGGTACTTTTCCAATGAGGATGCTGTTTTCACAAGAACTGGTCTGACATTACCAATACCACTCAGAAATTATGTCTTATAGAATACTGATCTGAACTGGAACAGAACTGATGACTCAGAAATATTTGGATCTGTAACACAATTTCACATCTATCACCTTAGAAAACCCCACTGTAATGTCACTTTGTAGCTTTACTACTCTGGCATTTTAGTGGTGGGGGAAGACACCTGGTTTTATTTTCACATTTGTTTTTTTATTACTATTTTTATTTGACTCTTTCTGCTGGTAGTGTTCTTGGCTAGGTAATTTATGGCCTAATATCAGAACCCTAGACAACTGTGCTGGTTGCCAGAGGCTTGGCAGTCAGATCTGAGAAGTGTTTTAAAGATGTGTTTTGTTTGAAATTGCTTTTCTGCTCTTCCCCAAATGAAATCCTGCTGCTACACACATTTATCTTTGTATGGGAGGAGCAGTGGTGAAGGAGAGAGGGGGTGTGTTTATAAAGACACCTGAAAATCAAAGCTTTTGAGAAGCTGAGGCTTGCAGGGGAAGTGAGGAGACTTGCAATTGGACAGGAGGTGGAGTTTTCAAAGACTGGAATGGGTGTCAGGTAATACTTCTGAGGCTATGGCTAATGTTTGCATTTTCACAGGCTAAAGTGGTCAACAGAAGTCTCCCACCCTTATTTTCTGAATGCACATATTGTAGCTGTGGGTGTTCTGTTGTCCTGAGATTTGCCACAGAGCAGCATCCCGTGTCTTTCTGTGATCCTACACAGATACCTGGCTGTATGCTGCTGCCCCTGTGTTAGTGCTTCTCAGTCATCAGGTTCCAGTGGCCTCATGGCTTCTGCATCATCACACTCTGAGAGCATGGTAATGGTGGTATTGATTAAGAGCTCTTTAGAAGTGAAACATTTTTTCTTTAGCTGGTTTGTTTGGAGGAGAGCAAGGAGACTTAAAAAAAGGGGTATGTGTTTGTGAAACAGCAAGTAGAGTCAAGTCTGCTTTGGCTTTATGAGATCTAGTGGTATAATAAAATGAATGAGCTTTCTAGGGAGCTCTAGAGGGATCCTGGTAATTTTTTATACCTTTTTTTTGCTTGCTGCTGCTTTCAAACAGCAGTTCCCAGTTGCTCTCCCTTATTTCCTTTTGGTTTCAGATGCTTCTTCACTGAATTTCCCTTCCATCTCTTCAGCTGATCTTTGCAGGGTATCTCTGCAGAATTTACCAACCAAACTTGTTTTTGCTTTCTCACCTGGTTGCATTATTGACTTTCAGTCTCCTGCTTTTATACTGAGGAAAGGCATTCAAGTGTTTGGAACAAGCTATATGAACTGATAGTGACCTCTCCACAGTAGCATTTTATCTGGCTCCTCTTAGCCAGTAGCTATCCTCTTTGTAAAAAGCAGCTGTATTTCATCTCTGTCTTGTGTCTTCCCCTTTCTGTAAGTGCTAGTTAACCTTCTTTGCTGACCACCAAGCCCTGCCCCTCCCTCTGCAAGGTTTAATCCAACCACCTTTCTAGTCCCTGTGCTTCCTTCCCCTCCACAAGCATCCTATCTCCTCTGCACTAAGATTTTTCATAATCACGTATATCACACAAATCCCATTTTTACTCTTTATAAACATCTGTTTCTTCTGATACTTTTTTTTTTTCCCCATGGATGCCTCATCCTTTTCCCACTTTGGAAAATATGTGGTCCCATCTGAAGAACATGGTGTTATTTCCCCCTCCAGCATTCAGAGCATATCATTTGCTAACTTTTGCTCTGGGCTCTGCCCCCAGAAATGCTGAGAAATCCTTCCACCACTTTTTTGATCTTTTTCCTTTTTCTCTTTCTGTCTGAAGTGAATCTGGGTCTTCTTTGTGAGGTCTTTATTTCAGTCATATAGTTTCTTTGTTTTAATGGAAATTTTAATAGTGACTATGCCACTTACTAGTGCTCCTTTTCACATCCTTCCTTGAAGTCTCCTTGGTTTTGATGATCATGTCACCACTGCCTTTGCAGAGCAAACTGCCTTTTGCATGGGACAGAAATGTAGGCTTTGGACTTAAAAAAAAAACCCCAACCCAACTGAACAGGGAATGCTTAATAAAGCCAATATTAATAGGATTGAATAAGGCCTTGAATTCAATATTAATAGGATTGAATAAGGCCTTGAATTAAAAATATGCAATATTTAAAAAGGTACATAGTCTAAACATCCCCAGTTCAAACTGGAATTTCTGCAGAAGAGCATCGAGTGATGCTATGCCTGGGCTGTGAAGTCCTGCTTATATAGCTGTGTTATGTCAGATAATGCAGAATTTCATTTCCATGTGAGGGAAAGCTCCATAATGGCAAAGGTGAGTCTACCCAAAGGGGAAGGAACTGCCATCAGTGCAGGGAGTGTTCACTGCTTGTACTTAGGATGCCCAATACAACCATAATGAGCTCCAAAGTAGATAGAATCTTGTTTAGGGAACTAGCAAGTTAATCAGGACATGGGAAGCATCATGGCTCTGGCAGACTAAAGGTAACTGCACTGAGAGTTAAGAGGTAGATTCTTCAGTCTTAACAACCTGTGGAGAGAGGAAAGAATCTACTGGGAAAAAAAAAAAAGTGTAATTTTTGTTCTAAAATGCCATTGACTCAGCTTCTTACTACCCTGTAGTCATGCGAGGCAGGAAAGGGATTGTCCATAGGAGCAAATGGCTGGAGAGAAGAGTGACTCTTTAATACCAAGCATGCTCAGAGGAAACCTCAGACAAGTCAGTTCTCAAACTGTGCTGAGAGCTGGGGCAGTATGTGCTGTAGCAAGCAAAGAATAAAGCAAAGGTCTCGTCCCTCAGGGAATAACAGGGTATATCTACATGGTGAATTATGGGCCAGCATGAGTTTGTGACTACCACACATACATACCTGTAGCAAGCTGGACCTTGAACATGTACGTATGGCAGAATGTTTGCTTATTAGAAACAGTGCTGCCAACACAAACATAAAAAAAAAATGTGATAAGCCTCCCCTCCAAAATGAAATTGCCTTTAAAATGGCAAGATTAAACTGCCACCGCCACTAAACTAAAGAAATACATTTTGAATTCTTTTTATTTTAAGTCTGTTGTTGGAATATTCATTGCTTGCAAGTTTGCCACAATGTCATGAAAGATAGAAATACGCTAAAAAAAAAATTAAATCTCAGACTCTAGGGTAGTTACCTGATTATAGGCTCTGCAGTGCTCACAAAGCTATCGGGTATCCCAAGAATTGTGCTGGGATTGTGTAACTGGGGAGATTCACACCCGTGTGCTGTGAGGATTTGAATGTCAGGGTGGGGCACATACATGTTCATATATGTTGAGCAGAAGATCGTGAGTGAGTTTAGAAGATGTGAAAGATGTTTAAGAATGTGGACAGGCTTTCTTTTCTGGGTCTAGATGAGGTAGTTTAAAGTGTTCCAGTCCCCAGCTGTTCAGCTTCCCCCAGTGCTGGAGACTTCAATGTCCCCAGCTGAGGTGGTGCGATGGGAAGAGTGCTCCATTAGGGTCAGATCACCTTCCCCAGCAGTTTAAGCTCAGATAATGGTCTCTGAAAGACAGTGGATGAGGAACCCTTGCGCCTTCTGTCCTGACAGTGGGAGTGAGGATCCTAATGATTGGAGAAAGGAGATTGGGTGCGACATGCATCTGAGGAAGGCTAATGTCTTAAATCCCTTCCAGTTCTCTGTAGAATAAACATGTGTCTAACCCAAGGCAAGGCTGGAAAGGCACTGGCAGTGTGGCTTGATATTACAGACACTGAAAGTTCCTGCCTTTAAGGGGCTTTCTGCTTTCTCAACAGAGATTACAGTAACCTGTAGCACAGGAAGCAGTGTGCGTGAGAAACAGAGGATCAGGTGTCACCTCACTGAAATTTTTTTGCCCTTCAGACTGAGGCTGAGCCACTGAAACTCTCTTGAGTTTTATCTCAGCACTGGGAAGGAGGCTGATTTCCAACTGGATAGTGTTATGTCATCACTGAGCATTGCTGTTCTGTGTCTATCCACGGTTAGATACAGATGAAGTGGTCTCATACAGGGATCCCTGTCTGGATGCTGCTGCTCCTTTGATTTTGATGCCCTGTGTTTGGAATCAGATCCTAATCCTTACCAAAAAGCAAACAAACCCTAAGAGCTGGAGTGCAGTTGATGTGTTAAGCTGGGCTGTCTGTGTGTTTGCTCCATTTTTGACATTTATTCAAAGTTTTCTCTTGTCCTGGGGATACCGAACAAAAGTATATAATGCAGTTGGTATTAGAGCATCCATTTTATATTCATTATAACTAAATGATACTTGCCTGACCTCATGTGCTGGGAATGGTCACAGCTATGTGTGTGCATGCGTGGGGTTATGCACTCCTCCATTCTATCTGTCCTTCCTCTGCCCTTCTGTCAGTGAGACAGCAAAATGGCTGTCATGTTGGTCTCTCTCACAGTCTTCAGGGCTTTTCAAACTAAGTCCCTGGCTGGGATGGGAAAAAGGAAAAAATGCTTTTGTTTGATCTTGTGTGGTAAAATTCAGGGGACTACAGGAGAGAAATCAGAAAGAGAATTGAAGTCAAAAAGCTGGTGAAAACAGCTGGGTAGAAAACAAATCACTGCAAGGAAAACATTACTTTCACCCTGACTAAATTTCGTAAACTGAAATTCTCTGTACTTACCCATTTCCATGTGACAGAAAACCACATCGCTGCATGAAGTTCATACAAGAACATCATGTGAGATAAGACTGCTCAAATCTTTTATTCTTGCAAGGAAATATGGCAGTTTTTCCCAGGGCATGCTTTTCTGCCCCACACAACTTTTTCTTGCTGTCTTCACTTTTGGGAAGGTGTGTCCTGGAAAACCTGATAGTATGAAATGAGCATTTTTTTCCTTTGATTTGTTATTTGCAGTCAGATAAAGATTTTGTTTCTAAATAACGTTACTGTTCAGCATTCAGGCATGTCCTGAGGAGCTATTGCTAATATTTTTGTGATGCCTCAGATGTGACTGTGAGCGTTCCCTCATCTGCAGCAGTGCAGAATTACCCATATGTGTTGGGGAGGAGGGCTGATTTTTTCAGGGTGGCAGATGAGGAGTGTTCTTCTGTTCCATTCCCCTGGCACCACTCTGATGAGCCCATCAGAGCACTGAAGATGCGTACAATGAATGCTAAGCACATCTTGCAAATAAGTACAATAATAATAATGTTGAAGATGGGAAATGAATAATTTCTCTAAATGAAGCTTGGGCAGGAATTCAGATAGAAAGTATGTAATTAAACTGAGCTGGAACTTGATCAAAATACTAAAATGGTACTAGAAAAAAAAAAAAAAGAAAGAGAAAAATTATTTAATGACTGTTAGCAGGAAGAACCTTGTGTTTTTATTTCATTCAGAAAGAAGACAACCGTCAGCACCAGAAAAAGTTGGATTCCTAAGAGAATGTCCCTCCTCCCACACGATTTTTCCATGGGGAATTGCTGTCTTGGGATCCCATGATAATACCCATCAGTTCTGGAAGTGGGGCAGAGATTTGTGCAGGGTAGAGGCTTCTGGGATTGAGCCTCATCAGACGGTGGGAGGGCTGGTGGCTGAGCTGAGCAGAGCTGGTGCTGGTCCTGGATGAGGATGCAGGGAGTGCAGGTATCTGGTGGCAAGTTTTAACAGGTAGTCCTACCTAAGTGGATGAAATGACTGCTTGCACAGTTCTGCTCTTGTCCAAACTCTGACCAGAACAGACCTTTGCTTAACTTGTACTCTCCAGTACAAATATTACTCATAGCCCTATGACAATCTGTGGAAGAAAGATGAGCAGCAAGGATCTTCACCCCATCACAAACCACAAGGGCACATTTGCTATTATGTGATAAAGACTCAAAATTTCTGCTGGCTTTACTGGCTAGTGATTACTCCTCTTCTGCTCGCATGGCTAGAGGACATAGTAAGTTACCCAGAGACCACTTCTCTTAGCTGGGCAAGGGCTGAACTTTGGTTGTGTATTTTTGGAGCTCACTGCACAATTAACCTGGCACAATTCACTGTGGCATAGTTCACTGTAAATCCTTATACAATAAATGGATTGTAATCACTACATTTCAGTGACTACTGAAAAGGCAATTCGAAGGCTAAATAAAGTAGGATGTTGAGATTTCAGATTGTAGGTCTTTTATCATGTTTTGAGGCAAAAGGAGAATACCTGCAGTACTCTGCAATGCTTGTGATGTAGCTGTGTGTGCTGAGAGGGGATGGTCAAGCAGTACATGACTGCATGGGCTCACAGGGAGAAGGAAATATCAAGCTTTCATTCCCATGCTGGAGGCAAAGGAGGTGGAAATGCATTGGCAATCACATCATGGACCTGTGCTTGGTAGTGGGGAGTGACAACCCCACACCATTTATTTTTTTTCAATTCCCACAGAAGGTGTATGTTGCTTAAAGCATGTTTTTATTCCGCAGCATGAGCACCATCTTGCTGCTTTTTTGACCCTACTAAAGCCAGTGTGTGATTTAGCTGTGCTTGTGGCTGTGAGGAATGTCTTTACAGCCACAGGCACGTTGGTGTCTATGTGAGACTCAGCAGGTGAGCAAGAATTTTCAGAGAAAGGCATCGCTGAATGCCACAAAGCCAGATCTCAGCGTTGTTAAGGTCAGTAATCTTACAGGAGCTTCTAGCAGCTGGCTCTCTGCCCCTGGCTCCCAGGTGATGATGCTGTGTGGTCCAGAGCTGTGTAACTGCCTACACCTGCTACTGTGCTAAGTCTGAGAGAAATTAAACCAGTGGGAGCAAAGCTGCTTGGGTTGGTACAACCAAGGAGATGGCAGCTCAATGTATGCATTACCAGGGGATCTCAGGATGGTAGCAGAGGGAGTTTACTGTGGTCCCTTTCACAAGCTGGTAGATGATATAGGCCTTCTGAATGCATGAGCATAGGGCTGTAACCTTCCCCTGAGTTACTGAGAGGAAGTCTATGAGGGGAGCTGTACTTGACTCCCGAGTGTGCCTTTGTGATGTGGGCTGCACTGGGGACTCTGTTCTTAAGGTGCTGTGAATTGGATCCAAACATGATTTAAGGTAATTTTCTTCTAATTCACAGTTGGGCAATGGAATAGATCTATCTTCTGAGAATCAAAAGTATTAATAACTCCCTTAGATGCAGTTTGAAAGCAAATGAATGCCCACAATTTTTGGTAAATTTTGATGGAGTTATTTTACGTATGGGGATGAACTCCATTAGAAGACCACATGAATTAAAACAAAAGCAGCTTATTTGCTTTCTGATTAACCTTTCCTGAGATGAGAAAGCTCATCTAGTTGTGAATATATGAAAAAAAACCAAACTATAAATGGTGCGATGGGACTTAATCTTTGGGTTTTACGTTTCTACAAAATGGCTTTCACACAGAAACATCCTCATCTTACCTACAGCTGAAATTTGTCACCATGGAAACCTTCTGGATTTGGAAGGGCGGGGTGCTCTAGGCAAATATGTGGCTGCAACCTCAGAAATTGTTATCCAAATTTGGTTTCATTTCTCTCTCTTTCTTTAACATCTGTGAGGTTCTTACACACTGGACAGCTGTTCATGTAACCAGATCAGAAGGAGGCCATATGGATATATACTCTTGTTTTATTTCTTTGAAATGAGAAGTGTTTGGGGCAATTTCCTCCCTTATTCAACTGGTTCCATCCTTCCCTGGCTGCAGCTCCAAGCCATCTTGGCTCTCCTGGAGCTGCTGGACCTCGCTCTGCTCCAGCGCTTGCAGTGTCACCCGCTGCTGCTGGGGAAATGCAGAAATCCTGAACTGGGGTCCCAGCAGCTCAGCATTGGAGGGTATGTTTTTCATGTACTGGCTTAAATATGCTCATTGTTCTATTTTCTTTTGTTTGACGTACATGTCTGAGAGTGACTTGGGGCCTTAAACAGGTTGGGTGGTTTTTGTTTGTTTAAGGGAAAAAACTGACACATTAAATCTTCTGAAAATACAATTATTAAAGCCTTAGAGAACCCTCCCCCACAATACTGTCAATGCAATATGTTTGAAGGATAGGTCACCATTTTACTCATTTAACTTCTGATTTTTTTTTTTCCCCATTTTGTGTCAAACTACTTCCCACTGCTTGCCCATGGTCTCTTTCTGGCTTTTAGGTTGCAGGAAGCAGGAGGAATTTTTGATTAAATCTCTGGACAATGGCTGTGTAGTCTGAAGTTGCTATTAGTTTCTCTGCCACTAACTCCTGAAATAAGCACAGTTAAGTCATGGCATGTCTTTCTGCCTGAGGTCCTAGTCTGTAGACAACATACAGTCTTTCTTATACTTTTGCTTTTTATGTGGGCATACAGTGTGGCAAGCACTAGTGTCAGGGATGTTCTTAATCTATGCAGTAGTGCCTTGATTTTCTCTGAAGCTTCTTGGTGTAGTTGATAAATAAATAGTAAATAAGAACAAAATTTGTTGGGGTACAATAATAAGGAAGTGGTGACACTACTTGTTTGCTTTTTGAGAAGCTCCTGGTCTGTCACAGAAGCTATCAGTAAATAAAATCCTATCATCTGAGTACACCCACTTCTCCCTATGACTGACATTTACCCCTTCTTTCCCTCCCCTTGTAGGATGGAGGCTATCAGAAACATTCCTTTGTATTAAGGCAGGGAGTGATTTCAAGTGCTGTCTGGCCTTGGCCAGCTCTGGCTTCTGTGCCTATCTTTGCTTCTTGGTATCTGTCTGCTAATCTGAAGTCCTTCACCATCAACTAAGAAGCACAAAACCACCTTGGATTCATCCTGAGGAAAAACCTTATGCATCAGTAGTTACTCCAATGAGCTGGCCTGCGCTACAATCTCACTCATAGATTTTATTTATTTATTTATTTATTTGTTTTCCCTCAGAAAACACCCAGATAGTTGTTTTATACTTTTTGCTAAGGCCCCATCAGTTCTTGCTTAGTGCATATATTTGAGTACACTGGAATTGCATCTGAACATGGCTTCCTAATAGGGATAAAGCCTGAGGGGGGACCGGCATACACCAGCAATTCCTTTCTCAGTGGTTCTCAGCTTGTATTTTGCCTGATGACCTGCCTTATATGGATAAAATAGCCATTGAAGAGAAGTGTTTATTAACATAATTTGGCTCCTTCTGAGCTGGCAAGGAGTGTTTAGTGAATGGTGAGACTACTGCCCAGCCATATCAAATGCAGCATTGAAGCTGTAACGTTAGGTGGCACATACTATTCTCTGCTGCCAGCTCCTGCCCAGTCTTCTCAAAGGTAAAACATTTCTCTTACAGAGTTTGTAAGAAAGTTTAAAGGCCTCAAAGCCATTGGCAGGCAGAGGGAAGTCTCCTACAGGGCAGATTAAGTGCTAGGTCCACTTCTTGGCATGTAGCATGAGTCTGCAATGATGCAGCTACTCACCACACTCCTGTGCTAAGTAGGGCCTGGGGGCAAAAAGCATAATTTTTGGACTTCACAATGCAGAAGAACATGGAATGCAAAATAGCTGCATTCACAGGTTGCCATCCACCATCTTGCTTCGTTTACACTATCTTCTCATTGTCAAAGGCAAGACAGCATGAAAGGGGAAAAAGATGGTGTGCTGAGGCTGCAGTAAGCTCTCTCGTGTCTCCTACTCCCTTTCCCCTCTTCTGCTGTATGCTTCCCTCCTTTCATCTTGTTTTGAGTGAAGTGGTGGATCACCAACAGGCTGTTAGTAGGAAAAAGACCTTGCCATTCAGATCATTATAGACACATCTCCCAGATTACCAATATCCCTTGTGGCTGCAAATCTGGGTATGGAAAGTTGTAAGAATGTGTCTTTCCCCCGAGACTTTGGGAGACAACTTCCTATCAGGTGCACTACATAAACCATAAAATGGCTCCCTCCAAAGGGAGCATTTCCCACTCAGTTCCCCCCCCAAATTTGAGTCAGATGAGGAGGTGAAAAGCAGTAATTTCCAAAGTTATCTGAACTTTTCTTTTTGTCACTTATATTGTTTTCAGGCTCAGACTAGCATGGGGGATGAGCGGATGTTGTGGTGGGTGCTCATTGCATTCAAATAAATTGATCCTTTCCCCAGCGCCCCATCTCTTGTGTGCAGCCAAATCAAGTGTGTTTGCAGAAGACAGTATGCTTGTGTTTCTCCCACGACCCTGCTGGCTCATTAGTGTTATTTCTGGAGGTCTTGTTTCCACAGTAACAAGCAATTACCATTGTTCCTTGGACTGCCAAAGTTACCACCAGCAACACAGACGAAGACGCGTTATTCTCTATATTGGGATAAAATGCCTTCATATGTCTTGCTATTCACTGAATGCCAATCCTGACGCAGGTCCTGTGCAAATAGCACACTCCACCCCCTGCCAATGCTGCTTTTGCTGGTATTAAGACATGCCAAATTCTGAAACAATCCAAAATGATCTTCTCAGGTCTCTGGCTACACTGGCAATGACAGGGTCAGCATTTCAGCAGCAGGATGACTGCACCAATGGTAGCTCTGGTAGGATTATAAATAGAATAGCTTGGAGGCAGTTCTTTTTGCACTTGTGCTTCGCTCTGTTCTAAGTAATGATGGCTAGTGACGTCGATAAAATATACACTCTGCCTTTACCGTATTGCTTCTACCAGAACAGTGGTGAATCTCCAACAGAGAGGTCTGGTGGTCTTAAGCTAGCAGGATGCTGAAGTGTCTATATTGCACAGTGCCTTCATCATCCCCAAGTGGTTATGTGTGTGCATCTGCTCCAACCATTTCTTCCATCAATGGCTTCTCCATTCCCTTTCAACTTTGCATAGAACAAAGGCCAGTTCAGCTAGAATGAGCTTTAAACCCCATAGAGCGTGTCCTAAATTTCATGTACATATCAAAAGATTAGGCAGCTGGGAAGCTGAAGGAAGATGGACTTTTGTAGGTGAGAGAAGTGGGGTAGTGGGATGCTGAGGCAGCTGAATTAGGTCTCATGATTTTGAAAGGTTTTTTTTGAGTGACTACAGTTTCCAAGTGTGTCTTCGTATTTTAAAAAGCTCTGGGTCCCTATTGTAAGCACTGAGCTTCTTTTAGAGTTTTCTTGTGAATTGGTGTATGAATGGATCTACATATATGTGCCCACTTGTCCAAATAGTTAATAACAGGTGTTGGAGGGAGATCACTGCCTCTAGCTTCCATAAACCCAAACACAGGGGAGAACAAGGAGTCCTGCTACAAGGTGGCTAAAGCAAAGAGATCAAGAGAGGCATTTTAAAACTGGGACGGAACAGTCTTTTACAAAAGGTCTTGGAAGCACCTGCACTAGAGATGTTTAAAACATGGCCTTAACCAGAGAAGGTAGAGGACATTTTCATATCAGGCCAGTATACGAGGGTAACAAAGAGCAGAAAGAGTGCTGCTCTGACAGCTACAAAGATTGTACTGCCCTTGAAAAAATAAATATCTATCAGCAAGCACACTGTTTTTTCTTGGGGTGGAGAAAAGGATTCCAACAAGATTCTATTCTTGTCTTCTGTGTTGCGTCCTCCCAAAGCCTTGGATTTTAGCACCACCTGCATGATGTGAAAAAACCCAAAAGATAATCTTATTCTCCACATGTAAAACAGAATCTAGTGTTTGAGTTTTAGGTGACAGAATATGAGGCTTGAGTCATTCATAATGAGCTGAGGCTCGTTCTTGTATTGTAAGAAAAATATTCCCATCTCGAAAATAAACCAAAGTTTACTCTTTATCTGTAAGCTTCAGGGCACCCACTGGCATCCCACATTTTCAGCCGGACTGGTGTGCCGAGCTTGCCAGCAGACACTAGGTGGAGGCCTTGGGCTGCAGTTTCACTGCAGTTGCTGAAGGCAGAAAGAGCAGAGGACTTGTGCTTTCGGAAGGCAGATGATTTTATATATATATATATATTTTTTTTTTTTTTCCTTGCTACTCTCACATGATAGAAAGAAAAGTCCAAGCTCTCCAGGTGTGGAATGGGATGAGCGGAGGAATGGAGGAGAAGTGTCTGTCCCATCCCAGGTCCTCCCTGCAATGGGATTGTGGGAGCACTGAAGCCTTCTTAGTTCTTGGGTGTGGTTAGGTTGCAAGGTTGGTTGAATTTATCCTCATTTATATATCCCAATGGGGACAATTTTGAGATCCCCATGGGTGCATATAAGAAGTATTAAAATTGAGATGAAAGTGAGTACTGATAAGCTGATTTATCTAGCAGCAAATGCTGTTAGAACCAGCTAAGATGAAGTACATACTCTATTTATGACAATTGCTTTCAACAAAGCCTCCAGTCTTAAACTATTCCAAATAGAGAGATTTAGAGTTAGTACAAAGAATGAATCTCAGGTTAAGTGAGAGCCAGGTGAAACTTGAAATGTGCATTTTGAAAGAAATTTAAAAGTTTATGATTTCAAAGATTTTTGTTGCTCTTAGTGATAAAAATACCATTTTCAATGTATTCAAAAGAACGGATTTTTTTTTTTTTTTTCTGCTAGGTACTTTTAGAAAAACAAGTGATGTTTTGTTTTGAAAATAGTGAAATATTGGTACTGTTTCACATGTCAGTTGAATGCAGTTAGGTTATGTCAAATCAAGTCTCATATGAGGCGATGTTATGCAATCCTACCAGTAACAGAGCATACCATGAATATCATAATTAAATATTACATTATATAATTTTGTACAAGTCATATTTTATTTGCAAAATGTGATTTTTCTACCAAGTAATGAGTTTTCTGTCGAAAGTGGTACCAGCTTTCTTAGTCTGTGGTGAATGAAACAATTTAAATTTTTGCACTCTGAAGAAGAAATGTGCTGGGTACCAGTTAGGGACTAATTGTTTTTAATATCCTAGAAACCTGATTCCAGGCTAATGGCAGGACATTGAATGCATCGGTGTCTGTCATTATTAACTGAAGAATGTAAAAACAATACAAGCAGTAGAATATTGTAAGAAAATAGAAGGTTGCTTTCAAAATTAGAATTTTGATTTGGAAGAAAATCTAGCGTTTTGTTTTTTGTTGTTTGTTTTTTTTTTTTTCCCTAAGGCAACCTCTCCAGCACTGAAAATCTTGTTTGAGTCTCCTTTTCTGTAGGGAGTTTTCATTTGTACTTATGATTTTGTGAAAAATGTTGATTTTATCAAAATAGTATTTTCTGGTTGAAGAAGGTTTCGATTAAAATTTTCTCACTAGTGTGAGCTGTTATGACACTCCTCCTCCACCCTGAGCTGTGGTTAAAGGGTGAGTGAAGTTATTGATTTAGCTTTCCTTACTTCTTTTTTAGTGCAATGATTTCAAGAGCTCCGTGGCTGTTCTGCAGACAGATGCACAATTGTGAAACATCAATATGGACTGCAAATCTCTACTGTCAGTCACCTCCTCTTCCCCTCTGCATAACGTAATCCCTATCTCCACAATGCCTGCACAGATATATGTTTGCAAAGATGTGCGTAACAAGCTCTTCTTTACTTGTTCTCATCTCTAGCAACATTATATGGAGTTTCAGTTCACAGTTCACTGTGTTCCCCCTCCTACCACTGAAATGCAGCCAACTCCAAGCTGTGGCTATTAAACATCACACAAGCAACACCACAAAACAGATTGTAGAGAGCAGAAGAATTCAGAGAAAAGCAAAAATTTGACTGAGGGCTACAAGGGCTGTCTGGGAAGTGATAACAAAGGATTATAACGAATGAGTTAGTAGTGATGCAGAGTAGCCATCACCTTGATATTCAGGTGGTACTAGTATGCAAGGGAGAGCTTTTGAGTATGGCACAAAGAGATGTCACTAGTGGTAGTCAGGTTTCAGTCAGGGAGATAAACAGATCAGCTTCCCTAACCACTAAGTTTTGTCAGACTCAAGGGCTGCAGGTATCATTACTTCAGGGTTTTAAAACAGGTCAAAATTTCAAGACAGAACATGACAGTATTAGGACAGGTGAATAAAACAAAATGGAGCAAATAGCTGTATCTATCCCATCTTTGTATGAGTCTGAGAATGGATGGCGAGGTCTGAAGGAACCTCATGTACAAAGTCAGAAAAGAGCGTGGATTGGCATGATGGGAGCTGTGACATGGCAAGGGGAAAGCTTTCAAAGATGGTGCTCTTAGACCTTAGGGTAGGAAAGGAGGAAAATGGGGAAGCTGTGCCATGAATCAGAGGAAAGGAGAAATGTATGTGAATGTTTTTGTGTGTGTGTGTGGCAGAAGAATCTCATTCAGATTGGAAAAAGCACTGTAGGTATCTACATCTCAGTTTTCTTAGTCTAGTGGCTGGAAGAGGGCAGCTTGGCACAAAACCTGCACATGAATTCTTGCTGCTTTGGGAAAAGTGATGAGGAGGGAAGGTTGCCAGATACCATCACTGAGAATTCAACGCACAAATAAGAAATTGCAAAAGTCTCTCCACAATTCAAGTTGCATAGCAACATTAAATTGTCACATTGCTGTTATGGCAGTCCCTTACATTATCCCCATTACTAGAGCCCTTTTTAGGAATCACGCAGTATGACATTACTAGCCTACTCCCAAGATGGATGTTTGACCTTGGTCTCTTGCTGCATGATGCCATGTAATTTGCTGCAAAGGTGTCTCGAAGTACTATACCAAATATAAAAGTCCTTGAGGATCCATCAACATAGGCCTTAGGAAGCAAAAGGTTTTCCTGGACAGGATGGGGTAGGAGAGACTGATCATGGACCAGCAATATCCTCAAAGTAGTCTAGCATGTGACAAATTCAGCAGGATGTTAGTTACCCTAACACTTCTCTGAACTGAATCTTTATTGACCAAATTGAAAGGCTCTTTTGAGGGGTGAGCCAGTTGCTTGTAAGATGGGTGTTTCAAATGCTTCCAGTGCATGCTTGTGCCTGGTGATTGGATCATTCCTGTAGACCACTGCTGCTGTTAAACCCTAACTTCCAGACAGCTGTTTCTTGCTTTTCAGTGTAAGCACCTTGTGAGCTGTCTCCTGGTGGAGATGCTGAAGCACTAAAGCAGTCACAGCATCATCTTCTTGTGATGTTTCAGACACTGCCTATATCTGAAACAATACCTAGAAGTCTGCTTGTCATGCAGGATGTTGCTAGTGTCCTGCATAATTTATTTCCAGAATGTCTTGTATAACACAGCATCTTCTTTCTTGTTTCATTCTAATGCTGCTGCTTTTGCTAGCACAAGATGCTGAAATGCCCCTGCTGCCCCTCATCCCTTTGCAGCCAAGGCAACGAGGGCCGCTGGATACCAAGGTGTAGCTGGAACTTTAAGGATAAACTGAATGATCTCTTTTACTGCAAACATCAGACTGACAGACTTAGGACACCAGGTAGAGTGGAAATTAGCTTACAGGCCTTTTGCACTGGGTGATGGGGAGAGTGTCCTGATTAAGCAAGTAATTCTCAGTGATAGATCTCCTTTCTGAAGAGTGTCTGGTTCTAAAGTATACCATCTTTTTCAAGATCACTACTGCAAATTATGAACAAGCAAACAGAACTCAGAAGGACAAGATAGACTGCTTGTCCTCTCTGTACAGAGTAATGGAATTATTCTGCTTCATTAAAACAACTGATGAGGAAACAAACAGCCTTGACATTCAGTTTCTCTGTGTTTCTGTGCCCAGTACCCAGAGCATACAAGTGGCATAAGAGCTGGACTAGACACTACAAGTAACTCTTGCTTAATATTATGGGAATCAAGCCCAGACTAGGTCTAACACAAGAGATGATACACGTCCATGCATGACATTGCTAAAAGGGATCTGATGGCCATTGAGTTATCCTTGACAAAGGAATGTCTCTCTAATTCAGAATAGTTTAACAGTCCTTATAAAGAAGGAACAAAAGGTGTTAATCTAACTTTCTCCTTCCTTCCCTTGAGTATCTTCCATGAACAAGAACTGCTGTATGGAACACCCCAAAAAGCTTATTTCTCTCTTTAGGAGAGAGTTTCCTTCTCTGTGTTTTAGCTGTATCTTCCTTCCCCTTGAGGCTGAGGGATTTGAGATCATTAGAGAGAGAGCAGGTGCTGGAGCAGGCACTGGTACCCACCAACTTTGTAGCTCAGTCATCCTGAGAACCACAATCAGGAGGGGGTTATTCAAAAGCTCCACAGAAGTGTGATGCCTTGTAGCTGCTCTACATGTGTTTTTTGGCAGCACTGGTTCTGCAGTGAAGGAGTCAGTCCTGAGTTTTAGGCTGTGTCACCCAGATGGAAGAGTTTTTTATTGCCTTCCTGCCATGGACTGTCTGGAAGTATAGATACAAAAGGCTGTTCTGTGACAATGGTTCACATTTGATAATTGGTATGGATTTCTCTTTTTAACTTGGTCTTCTAGTTTGTGATGGAGATAGAGCTGAGAGTCCCCTCTGATCAATGGTAGATTCTTTTATCAGACCTTACACTGTGGTGGAACTCTTTAAGATTTCTCTCCATGTATATCTATCAGTCTTAGTCTGTATGTGTTACTTATCATTGCAGTGCCTCAGCTTTATTTGACAAAGTTTCCTGTGACCTTTTGAGGATAACATTTTCAGGTTAAAATGCGCTGAATAAGGACAAATGAGAAATGCAAAAGAAATTAAAATAGTCAGGTTTTAATGAAGGTCATCATCTGTCAGCATTGTTTGCATGGTGCTCATTTGTCATAAGCATTCCAAAGCTCAAGTTTCCTGTTGCTAGTATACATGGAAAATAAATGTCAAGGCTGCACATGACTACTTGCCATAAATTAATATTAAATGTGCACACACACTTCATCTGGAAGTGTTTGTACTCTCCTCTTGTCAGAAAGCAGAATAAATAATGATTAGAATCCCCACCTAGATCTGGTGATTTCCATCTGTAGATATGAAAATGCTCTACAAGGAAGGTTGTGGTCATAGCTTCCAATTTTCAAATGGGACACAGTTCCTCGGTAAAGTCACTTGTCTGGTAGTCACAGAGCTTTCATGTCTCTACTTAACCTGCAGAGGCAAGTGAGGATGCACATTTGATTATTTTCTCTTCCATCCTTGACTGCCCCTTTTAAAAGGAGCAATTCACCCTTTCATTTACTGCTCAGGGCATGAAGGTATCCATCACCACCCAGCACAGGCTGCAGTCCATCCTGGCTGTGCATGTGTGCTTGCTTACTGTCATGTATTTTATCTCTGTCTCTCTTCCTCCCTGTGCAGCAGGTGTGCCTTGCTGCTTTCCTTCAGGTCACTTCCGCTGCTGCCTTCAGTGCCCCTCACTGCAAAGGATCTCCCCTGCATCTCTTCTGGGTAGGCCTCCTGCACCAAGTTTCCTTGCAGAGCAGTCTTCACTGTGCACTTTAGTATTCTGTACTTCTCCTCTCTCTGCTTTCTTGTGTGGATTTTCATCCTGACAGTCCCCTAAACTGCAGAGATGCAGGATGCAGGAGGGTTATAAGGTGAGTGTATTGTTTCCTGACAGGTTAGATTTTGATAATGGGTTTTACAAGGTTCCCTGAGAGGATGGGCTTGGTATTGGCTTCAAGAAATGAAATTTAGTCTGAAGAGACTTGATCAAAGTGTCTAAAGTAACTTGTATCAGAAGAGGTCTGTCAGGATAACCTTTTCTTTGTGTCTCTCCAGAAACTAACAAGGGCCATTCAGAGAAAAAAATGGCAAATACAGTACTCGAGTACTTCACACAATTAAACCACAAGGCATGTTGACACTGGGTGTTATGGAGGCTATAAACTAAAGTAAAAATTCCCAGTGGCTCTACAGAGTGAGGCAGCTTCCAAATTCCTAGGAATTAAAATATTTCTTGAGCCTCCTCTACAACTCCTTTTTCAGGGCTCTGAGGGCAGCATCTGACTGTCCCTGTCCAGCATCTCCTGAGTTTCCCCTTCCCCTTCCCAGGTCCGAGAACCCCATTTCAACCCTCAGGGCCATCAATCCCTGACTCAGCAACAGCTGTAGCAAGGCTACTACTCTCCAGCTCCCCACAGCCCTACCCAGACTGGCCACTGGCCCTGCTGCACCAGGAGGCTACCTGACTCCCAGAGCTGGAGCTGCTCCCAGTGCATCCCTCAGCTGCCTTGCTCCCTGACTGGGGCACTGGGATGTCCCTGGAGTCCACAGACTTCCCAGTACTCTGACACTTTGCACACTGGTGTGGATGCTGCTAGACTCTGTCAACTGTGTCCTGCTCAATTTCATGGTTTCTCTTAAGCCCTGTACAGTCTATACCATCACATGCCATAGCCAGTAACATTTCTGAAGTGGACAATTCCCTCCTAATATACTGGTTTTATCTACAGCAGGGATGTTAATGCCTTCCAGGATATAGAACTGATTGCAGAGACTGCAAATGCGATACTGGGACTAGTAAGTCATTTTACCAATGCACTTCCTCTTAAAAGTGATCATTGTTAGGAATAATTGATCTTTTCCTTGTCCTCTTAGTCTGACAATATCACAGCTCCAAAATGAAGCCTTGCTGTGTGCGCAGAGATACACAGATCGATATCCCTTCTCATGGCAACAAATGAAAATGAGTGGTACAAAGGTAGACTTCCACAGCTGTGTTAGCTTGGAGACAAGCACCTCATGTCATGGCAGTTGAAATGAACAAAGTGAATATAATTGTTTATGGCATCAATCTACCCTGGTTTGGGGTTTAAGGTTTATTATTTTCAGGGTAATTGCAATGTTTTGATATAAAACTTCTAGAATTTCTAGCGAGAAGGGAGGGAATAAAGATAGAAATATCTGTTGAAATAGGTGTTTCTCACATTGTTAGGGTAGATCTATTTCAGAAAAGCAGGTAGTCAGTCAGAAGGTTCTAAGGGACCCATGCTTTTGTGAACACACACACCTATGCATACTAAAACTGGAAGCTACAATATCCTTGCTCTAGATTTACCAGCAGATACTGTGCAGCTCAACAACCAAAGTCTCCAATACCAAAATCTGTTAACTAAAGTATAGCCTTGGTATAGCTCAAGTGAATTTTTTGGTCTTTCATTGATCAGATATTTGAGGAAAATATGTTGCATACATTGTAAGGTTTTTCTTGCACCTCGCAGGACAGACTCAACTTTTTTCTTTTTTCTTTTTTTTTTTTTTAAAGACAGGAATAACTGTTGAGATGAAAGAGTTAAAAAAACCGTTGGTGTGCTGACATCTATCACTTCATTTTGTTGGGTCGTGGGAGGGCAGAGTTTCTGTCCCCAAGTAGGGAAAAGCCTTCTTGCTTTTTCTGGTTTCAATGCAAAGGTCAAATTTATAGCCCAGATGTTGTGCATGCTCACGGGGGTATGACTGGGCTGTCTCGCTTGCACTCTGCTTCATGGTCTTGGCAAATATGGGACCTGACTGTGCATGAAGTCTGAGGAATCCCATAGGAAGCCTCCGTATCAAGGATTTCAATTGTGATTTAGAGCAAGACAAGGCTGCATCCATGTTAACCTCCTCTGCAAAAACGAAGGTCTCCCAACTCTCTCGTCCCCAAACCCCCACCGATTTTCCTCTTTCTTTGATTTTTCAGCTAAAAATAGGGTGACAGAGGGACTGTGGGGTAAGCAGCTGGAGTAGAGCGGAGCCGGTTGCCATAGAAACCAATGAGCCACTTAGCAGCACTTGCCTTCTTCCTTTGCCTGCGGATTTTTTCTTTTTCCTTTTTTTGCGTGGAGGGGCAGTGTGTGGGGAGCCGAAGATGCCCCACTTGAAGCCGAGATCCATCTTCCTGCCCCACGGCCACTCGGGATCCAGTGCCCCCGTGGGATCTACCTCCCAAGTGATGAAGGGGAGCAGGAGGACAGATGGAAGAAGGGTTTGGGCTTCAATGCTTGGGCATATGCTGGGAGTCTTCCCCTCACCCTGTCATCTCGTTTTCCTCTCGTGCTAGATGGCAGTTGGACGGTGCCCGAAATATTCAAAGAGGGCTTTTCACACCACTGGTGCCCTACCCGGTCTCTAAAGGTGGCAAATAGCAACGAGATCAGAGGTTTATTTATTTAAACATGTCCTGTATTACATCCCAGTGTATTACATGTCCTGTATTACAGGCTTGTGTAGCCAAGACAGTAGTTTGGAGCTGAACATAAGGGTTTAAAAAGAGAATGTTCCTCTCTTCCCAGGTCTTCCTTCCATCATGAAATATTAACATTTGGGTGATTATTTAAAATAGATATCCAACCTACTTTTGGTTCACATGGGGCTAAAGTTGCTTTAATTTCACTGCATATACATTTCTCAGTGGGGAAAACCTATTTCCTTTAAAGATCTGAAGCTCTAAATGGGATACCTGAAACATTAAGCTATAATTTGGTTATATCTGATACTGGTTTGGAGTGCTAGATATTCAGTCTTTTTTTTTTTCCTTGAGACTGAAGAGACATACATTGTTAGGTAGCACATACTTCACTAAGTTTATTTTTAAGCACAGAAAATATTATCACTAGCAAAAAAGTACTAAATTGGCAGCTCTTGGAGAATGAAATCTCTTTAGCCCTGGAGTGACAGAGACAGTTTTGGTAAGATCTTCCCACACTGCTCCTCATCCATGTGCTGCAAGTGTGGCTTCCTCATAACCTGAGTGCCATGAAAAAGCCCCAGCAGCTCTCACCTGGATGCAAATCTCAGACGTCTGCTTGCAGGTGCTGTTTTCTTTCTCACTGTGCTATGTAGAAATAGTAGCAGCAAAGACAGACATGCATTAACGGGTGCTGCAAGCACAGTGAAGCTGTAAGGAAGTTGCCAGCAGAACCATGTCTGGTAAAACTTGCTGATGTAGTGCATCTCCTTCAGGCTGCAGGTTACCAGCATTTCTGAAGCCTGTGAAAGAAAGTCTATCAGCTACAAATTATGGTAGATAAAATTGCAAGCTGTTGCTAGAAACTTGGGCTGGTTAGTTTTCCTCTTGGTGGTAGGAAACTGGGTTTTTTGTGTGTTTAATTTCTCCTTTTAACATGAATGAAGGACTGAAAGATAATAAATGGCGTCACAGAACAGTGCATGTAGGGAAATGTAAATGTTAAATATCTGCACCAGCAGGACATACCTTTGCTCTCATGAGCTGTATGAGCACTTGTGCAGCTGGGCGGGTCCACTTCAGAATTGTACAGACCTGTAATAGGAAACATGGCAGAAATACAGATAGGGTCATTCTGTGTTCTAGTACTGTCCTGGTTGGCACAGCAGTCTTCTTGCAGCCTTTGCCATCAGAATAATATGAAACAGACTTGGGGTTTTGTGAATGTGTCACAACAGGGCCATTTGTTTAGTCACCCGTGCTTTCCTCTCTCCTCATTTCTGCACAGGGTCCTGTGCAGTCATCTCACGTGCAATTAACTTCTTTCCAGCATTTAATGGAGACTGTAGTGCAGAACTGGGAGCTGAATTAAAATATGTTCCTAGATTTAGGCATCTTGATCCAGTTTTGGTGGTGGCCCATTTCTCAGCAAAATATGTAACAGCAGCCAAGAGTCTTCTCTTAATTCTTAATTTCATGGTGTGTTTTCTTTGTTTGTTGTAGTAGCCTGAAGTCATGCATCAAAACTCATACTGTATTCATGAAAACATTCTAAAGGCGAGCTTCACTAGCTAATTAAATCTTGTCTGTTGCACACTGGCATGACAAGTATAGGTTTAAAATAAACGGAATTTGTTATTACAGAGCTGCTGCTATTCTGTTCACCTGATGTTATCAGAAGGGTCTGGTCCATGAGGCAGGATGTGCTGAATGGAATGCAGGAGGTGGAGAAGCAAAAATCTGGGGCAGGTGGGTACAGAAATAAAGGGGTCTTTGTACACAGAGGAATTCCTGTATGCTAGCAGAAAAAAAGATAAAGGTTACAAAGCAAATACTTGCATCAGTGAGATCAGAAGCTGAACGTCTTTTGTTCTCTTTAGGAGTCATTGAGATCTGCAGTTTGTTGGCTGCAGAAAGCAAATGAAATTTGGGATGAGAAGAACTGAACCCTACAGCAACAGCTTGTGGTGGAGGGGAACAGAGAACTGTCGAGTCCACTGAACATCAACAACAGATGGATTTTTGTGCAAAACATGGTTCCACAGTAAGATGGGAAGGAAAAATGACATCTTTCCATCTCAGCCTCAGAGCATTCAGGAGGCATAGATGTGTTCTTGATGTTTGGACTGAAAGGTGGGGATCGGTTCATGTCTCCTTCCTCTATTCTCCTTCCTAAAGAAACCTTTCTGCTTTTTCTCTACTTTGTCTAGGACCTTCATCCATGCAGAAAATTCTACGTTCAACATCCAAGGAATTGACATTTTGGCAGCCTCCAGCCCCTAATGTTACTCAGTACTGCCAGCTTGACTGATCTGAGTTTGATGCCCTTTTCTTCAAGTCCACAAGCTGACATCACAAACTCCTGTCTAGAAGCATTGGTGAAGAACATATGCCAGTAGATGGGGTGTGCTGGGTAAGCAGAAGACAGAACGGACTGGGGAAGAACTGGCCAGGCTGGATTCTTTGCAGGAACCAGGTCTGAGATGTCCTTGCCACCCAACTGCTAGAAACAAAACTTGTGTTTTTGCCATTGACTGTGTCTTAATGCTGCTGGAAAACTCCCTACCTTCCACAGCATGTGCAATTTCTACAGGAATTACATAAAATAAAATTAAAAAAAGGTAATGTATTTACCTGTACAATGATAATGTTATGGGTAGTAGTGTGTCCTTGACATGAACAATATTGAGGTTACATTGAATTTGTTTTGCATAACATTTCTGTTTTCAACATGGAATGAGTTTTTGCACTGGTTGCGTTTCAGTGCTAAACCAGCTGATGGGGAAGGCAATGAGAGAAGTGATAATAACTTGCAATTTAGTAAAATTAGCCACTGTCCATAGTGGGGCTAAGGAACCCCAGGTTCATTTAGTTGGTTTCTCCATTAAGATTAAATTAATAGAGCTGGGTTTTTTTCTTTCTTTCTTTTATTAGTATTAGATGTCAGTAAGGAAAAGGGGAGAGTTTATGCCTTTCTCACAAGTTCTGAAGATCCGCAGAGCTGTCTCAGTCATAAAACCTCCCTGGAAGAGAATGGAAAAGGAAGCTTCCATGCTAGCCATGAATTCAGAAGGACAGCGTGGCATCAGATTACATCCATTCGGTATTTTAAGGTTTCTTTACAACCTTAAAGTAGAATGTTATTCTCTGAATAGTGCATTCCTTCAGTCTAAGAAGTAATAATCTGATATTAAAAGTATTTCATAGGAAATTCTGCTGCTGTGGAAAATGTGGGGCCTTGCCAGAGACACTTCCACCCAGAAGAGAAACTGAATCCCAGGAAAGCGGAGGGACTCCATGATATTAAACGCTGGAGGAATGGGTTCAACTCCGTTGCCCTTTTTGGTGAGATTGCAGCTGACAGTTCAGGCAGGAGGATATGTGCAGTGAGTAACGTGAAGTGGGATAATGCATGCAGAACACTGTGTGCTAGAAGACTTACATACGGCTCTTGCTCAAAATAGTGTCTTCAGGCATAGACTGTGGAGTATGTGCATAATGGTTCTTTGCTGAAGTTTTTGTAATGTCTAATCTTTGATGGAAAGTAGAGGCTTTGCTTCTGCACAAAACTGCATCTGCCATTTCAGATTGCTGGGCATGTTCTGTGCATAGTGTTCTGGTGTTACTGCGTGTGTATGTTGCTAATGCCTAGACATACTTCTGAGATGGTGACAGTTTTTCCTTCATTATCGTCTGGTGTAACGACCATTCCTCACAGAAGTGTTAACCTCAAATGCTTGCATTTCAGTGCAAAAAGTTCTGATTAATGATTTGTTTAAAGGCAGCAAATATACTTTCTTCCCTTTTCCCCTTCTCGTTCTCAGATAACTCAGGCATAACATCTTTGCAATTTTTTCCTGAGGCTGCTGGAATAGTTAGTCACTAAGACAAGGCACAGGTACCTGCAATCTGGCTGCAGAACCAAAGGAACTGTTTGGAACTTTGTTCAGTTTGCAAACAAAACAAAGCCTGGCTGCTTTCTGTTGTTATATTTTCTATGTTGTTAACTCTGGGCATTGTTCACTGTCAATGCTAGCACAACATGAATAAACTTAAAATATGGCTCCTTTGGGCAACTGAACAGAGAAATTTAGAATGAGAGCCCTTTCTCAAATTTACTTACTACAAGCCATTCATAGCTTGTTAGACCACTCTCTGTTCTCTGTGGTGCTTTGGATCATGACAGAAAGACACTGTGTAAATGGAAGATATTATTATTAGCTCCGTCCTGTGTTCAAGTCATCTGATAACAGCAACTGTCCTTTCTTTTCATTGATGTACTTGTGAAGTCCATCAATCAGGGCTTTGTCAGCAGCACAAGAGGGGGAGGGTGCAAGTGTGTTTATTTTTACTGTCAATTTGCTAATGAGAGAGGAGTCCATTACTAGTGAGGGAGCCTATGTGAGTTAGTGACTGAGTCAATTCATTATCAAGTACTGGCTCTAGTGCCAAGTATTGCTTGGGAGAACTGAAAATCATAATTCCTCCACCCCCAGCTCCCCTCTGTCTAGCCTTTTGGATTCACTTCTGATATTAAGTGGAGATCACAGCTGCTGGGAAACTGGCAGATACAATTTTACAAATGAATGTTGTCTGATGTCAACCTTTCCTCCTCCCCTCCCTGAGCATCTGACATTTCTCAACCAAACAGACAGATGATAGAGCAAAACTGGGATTATTTCTTTATGTTCATAATAATAATGACTTATCTTTAAAGTGCTTTTACTCAGTAAGGAGGAGGAGATGGTGTTTATCCAGCTTGCATTCTCCCATCTCATCTGCAGTTTTTGTGCTCCACAGTATCCTCCTTGTTCCACTTGATCTCCTCTTTCTTCTTCTTTTTTTTACAACTTCTGGTTCCCTGCACATCATGTTGCTTTGGTGATGGCCTCCTCACTTGAGATCAGACACGGTCCTAGTCTGCTTTGGCTTTACATGCTTTCTAGTCTCTTTTCCTTATCTGAACATTTTCCCAACCCAGTGGGCTCTCCACAGGGAAAGGTTCTTACTACCTGGGGAGACATGCTTCATCCCCACTGGAAATAACAGTTTGTGGTAGCTGCCTTTGGTGTGAGCAGTGTTACTGCTACCTGCAAATGCTGGAGAGAAACAGCAGTCTCCCATGCTGAGACCTCTTCCAGCAGTCTGCCTCACTATTACTTAGATGAAGTCTCATTTTGCATGAGGCAGGACATAGTAGTCCTAAAAAAGGAGGAAATCATGACAAACTCCAAAGATTTGGGAAGAACTCGGGGCCATCTGGCAGACAGCATCTTCAGCTACAGCCTTTCTGGGAGATGCTCATCCAGAGCTGTCTCTGGTAGCAGAGTGCTGTCTGCAGAGCCACCAACACAGCTCCTGCTTTGTCTTCTTGTGCTGCTCATGCCACAGGCAAATCTAGGCCAGACTATTTCTGTGGATATGAAGCCCAAGGTAGTGTCACTGCAGGTAGGGTAATGTGTGTCACCTGCACATACCAGTTGTCTCAATTCTACCTCCAGGAAAGCCCTTATTTTTACTTCAGATCCATTTTGTCCATTGCAACACCATTCTCCAGGTTTCCTGTTTCCTTCTCTCCAATAGTACAATTCCCATGTGATTCAGGAGCTGATTTTGCATTGTTTCCTTCTTTCACTCCCTTTTCTGGCCTTGACTAGACTGCCCACCTGGCTGGTCTGTTTGGAAAAGGTTCCCTCATGCTGTTTTTCTGTGATCTGGGCCTGTGCTGCCTTACCTCTCTGTCCAGGTCATGGCACTCAAACATGACCCTTGTTTCACTGAGCAAGGAGTTACGGTTTTCTTTGTAGATTCTGAAAAACACTGGAAAACTGTTTTTAGCCTGTGAGAAAGGACAGCATACCTCCCATCAGTGGACAGTGGAGGGAGCAGATGTTCTGTGCAGTGCTCCTCCCTTGTCAGCTCCTGGCAAAACAGGTTGATTTCATTTTGTTCCACTCACTTTTGGCATTGTAGTACCAGGCTTGGAAAAGGCAAAAAGTGAGATTCCAAAGTTTTTTCTCTGCTGGGCAAGAAAGAATCTGAAAGACTTGGAATGCAGCTGTTGTTGTGTTGTTCTACCCCATCCTATACCATCTTGTTTCACCATGACCCATGCATAGATTGTGGTAGAGGTGGGAGAGAAATGAAGAAGCTCAGCAGATGTGTGCCAAGGAATAAGGGGGAGAAGTGGGAAGTAACTCTTATGAGACAGGAAAATGGCAGGACAGGTGGGGCTGAGATGTGAATAATTTGCTGTTGGTCTTGAAGATGAGGAGGTGTATGGGGCAGAGGGAATCACTGACAACCTGTGGGGAAGAGCTGGATTTTCTGCATCGCTGAGTGGCCAGTATCACCTCAGAGATGATCCTAAGTCACCATCTTCTTTTGGGAATGCTGATGACTCTGTGACTGTTAGATGCTGTGGAGTTGGGAATAGGGTGCTCCAAAGGCAGTTCAAACTCAGCGGTGTTTCCAGAGGGAAGAAAACCCCAAAACCAAAGACCTTGCAATGACTTTTCTGGAATCCAGGTCCTGTTTTTCTTTTTTTTTCACTACTTGCAGCTCTCTGTACTGGCCTTACTTTCCTAAACTTCTTCATACTATTAATCTTCAAACACTCAATTTATAAGATGCCCCCACACACTAAGGCAAAAGCCCTCCAATGGAGGAGATAAAGGGACTTGCCCCTAGATCCAAGGTGAGGCAACTTTCTGATTCAAGTTCTTTGCTCTTGTCTATTACGTCTCCTGCACCATAATTTGCTTCCCACCCCTTTCTGCATGTGTATCGCCTTGCTTTCCCCTACCTATCTACCATAGGTTGTATGAAACCCTCTTCTAGTGTTGATTTAGCCATATAAGAACAGTTTTCCTGCTTTTCTGCCTCAACTAACTGATTTTTAAAACATTTTAGCTGAAAGTGCATCTTGATAGCCTACGCTCTTGAATTTTTCTCTTCCTCTGCAATTATTTACCCCTCGAAAGTGGTTTTATTTAGCTGCAGTATGTACATTAAATATGAAAACGTGGTTGACTTTTTTAGAATAGTTATTATTGGATGATTTCAGATTGCATGATGAACATAAAGTAGATTAGTCTTGCTAAGTAGGTAGGCAGTGTAATAGTCAAGGGTCACTCCAATATCTCTCACAAGCATCTGGCTTTAGGTGCCACAACCTTTGAGGGTATAGTCTGCAGAATAAAATGGAGTTGTAATTTGCCAGTGAATATTTTAAGGTCTTTGTCTTTATTTTGTAGTTTCTTTAGCTCCTGTACATTTTACTCTCAGCGTTATTTATGGCATAGCCCAGAAGGTAGTTGGTGAGGCAGTAAGAGGACTTACGTCCTGCAGAGGGGATTAAAAAGCAATATTTGGTACTTATCTGTGTACATGAGTACAGAAAAAAAAACAGCCTCCAGACTTGGAGAATATGCTTTCAAAATTCAGGGTAGTTTCAAAACCTGCTCAGTTAAGCTTGATCAAAAATTTGCCAGAGCTCTAATTTAGATCAGATTTCAGGCAGTCAGGCCACTTCTGCTGAATGGGTTTCAGCCTCATGTGGAACAGGTTTTGTAATAGGCTTGATAGAAATATAGCAGACATCTGATATCTGTGGCAGCACAGCTGATTCTGGGATCAGTTTAACTGAGCTGAAGCTAGTTAGAATTATGAACAAGTGTTTGTTTTTACTGCTGTGATGTAACAATATATCTTTCATTTTGTTAGATCAGAGACTCTGATGTCCTTCATTAGTGGGACAGGAGTCGTTTGTCCCAAGCACGCTGTTCTCCCCATGGCTGGGTGTTTGCTCTCCTGTCCAGTCTTCATCAAGAGCCAATAATGGACTGCACATGCTATTATTGATACGTTTATATAATGTATGTCTACTACCTCTACATAGTTTTCTACATTTCTACACACTTGTTGATGTTTCAGCTCATAATGGAGCAAGTTTCAAACCCTCCCTTTTATTCAGTAGGGTGTTAGGTCTTTTCATCTTGGAATAGAGATGTCTGAGTAGGACATGACAGAGGTCTAGGAGGATCACAGGAAATGCCTGTTTTCTCTTAACATGAAAAGTAAGAATCACCTGTAAATTTATCTGTCAAAACCAAAAGGAGGCTTTTTTTTTCATCTGGTGCATGCTTAAACTGTGGGATTCACCAGATGGTGTAGAGGGCAAAATTATAAACAGTTCTTGACACATTTATTGAAAAAAGAGCCATTAACATGTGCTAAACACATTGATGTGGATGTGATCTTTGGCTCAGGAAACTCTCAGCCAGGACTATCTGGCTGCTGGGAGAATACAGTGAGAGAAGGATTCCTGTGTATTTGCGCTGTCTTTGCCTAAGCCTTTACTGTTTCCTGTTGCAGTCAGAGCACTGGGCTGGGTGGTCCTTTGGGTTCAGTACCAGTCTTATCAATTTTTCTTTAAGAACATGCAAACAGCTTGCTTGGAGTCAAGTCAAACATTGGTGTTTAACTTCACCAGCAGAGAAGATTTTTTCACTATCTTGTCAGGAGTTGTTCCTAGGTATGATCAAGAGACAACAACAGCATCTCTGAAGTTAGGACAGTCAATAATAATTTGGAAGAAATGTTAACACACCTTGATTAAATATTAATGTTATGAGTCACAGGAGGTTCTTGGGAACTGGGGAGAATGGGAAGAAGTCTTAACTCTCAGTAGAATGCTGTGAGGGAGATATGTATTTAAGAAAAGTGACGTATCCTGTATGTGTCTGAGAATACCCAGGACAAGGGTCTTGACTGAAATTTGGATCCCTGATACAAGGACTGTGTTCTAGCATCTTTCTAACTGGATGAAGCAGACTGAAATTCTGGCAGCTTAACAATAGGAAAAGTCTGGTTTTCTTTAAATGCTGTATGCCTGTCTAAGCTTAATGATTCTATTTTTAATGTATTAATTGTAGCAAATACACTATATCTTAAATTTTTTCTTAACCTCCTTGTCTGCTGTTAGAAGTGCCTTCAGGGAAGGTTGAACTTCAGAAGATCTGTTCCTGAGGGAATGTGGAACTATAAACCAACCTCATGGTGCCCTGGGACAAATTCAAACTCCCTCATTAAGCTTTCTGGGCTTGTGTGATAGGTGGTAACACAAAATGTCAACCTGGAAAAGCTGGTTTTTATAAAAAATTTTACCCAGACTACCTTTAACATGAAGTGAAACAGTGAGATGGGTTCCTGAACCTTAAGGGTCCTCTATGAGTTTACAAAAATCAGGCCAAGAAAATTTTGAAATGGTTGGGAGCTGCATAGAGGCAAATCTTAGAGAGAATGAATGCAGTTGGAAGGGCATAATGTGCTTTTTTTGTTTCTTTTGATTACTGTGCTGCTTTTTTCTCTTACCAGCAAAACTTCCTTCTTCATTATAGTTAGCAAAGCCATTTGTTTTGAAGCAAGGGTGCCAATGTTGTTGTGGATGAGGATCAGGAGAGTACAGGTTTGGTATAAAGAGAGGCAGTTTTTGTAACCACTTAGGATATGCCTAATGTCTGTTTAACTTGAGAACTGGAATATGTGATGAAAGTAACAAACACTTTGTGACTCCTGGTGACCCAAGCTTTGATTCACACTCATGGAGGTGCCATGGGAGCACCAAGAACTACATGCACCACATGCCCCATATCATTGCTTCCCTGTCTGAATTCTTTTCATCTTTGATCTCTTTTCCCTTTCTCCATGTTTCCCACCAAAAGGGCTAATCTACCTGACAAGTGGTTGTGTCTGACATGATATCCAGCTGCCTTCTCCCTTCCCTTCGTCATGCAATATATACTAAACAGATTCTCGTTATTGTTCTCTGGTAACTAGGCAACCATGAAATGTCAGCTTGGCCTAAATAAATAAAAAAGGGATACATATCTTTGTAATACATTTTTATCTACATATGTGCAGTTATTGATATATGTGGTATCTGAACATGTCTGTTAGTCAGTGAAATCTGTCTAAATGTGACAATACTTTGCACTTCCACCTGTGATCTTGAAGCTTTTTGTTTAAGCACACCCATGCTCTTATGATGGAAATATTATCACTACCTCCAAGTGACAAGTAAGTAAGCTATGGTATAAAGAAATAAAGTGACATTTCAAGGTCACAGAAATACCCATCTGAGAATGCAGGAACAGCTTCTTGAAAAATATGTGCATGAATATCCTGTGCCAGATCCAAATCCTTCACCTCATCACTATTTCCAGTATTGCAAACAGCAGACTAGCATCTCCCTGTCTTTTCTCCATGCATCCGCTCCTCTTTTCCTCTCTCATTTTTGCTCAGTCATTGCATCACTGTTGTTGTTTCCCAAATATTTCCCATTGTTCTCCAGTTCCCCTTAATCAGCTGTTCTTTTACTTCATATAGACCTTCTCTTCTTACTTTCATTAGACCTTCTCTGGCTTATTGTTCCTCTTCCTTCACTGCCACATCTACTTTTTGCTCTGCAGCTCTAATCTAGACTGCTCTTCTTCTACCTTCCACCTTCATGTATAGACCTTAGCAAGATGCAGAAAATGGTAATTTCAAGAGAAACTGGTGTCATATCCTTGAGGCTGGGAGTGGCTATAGGTTGCAGGGAAAAGCCCTTCCCAAGATGGAAGTAGAGATTGCCTTTTGATAGGAATGAGATGCACAACGATTACCTGGGGAAGTGGGAAGAAAAGCCACCAGATTTAGTTGCTCTCCATAGCTTCTCTCCTTTCCAGAAAATGAGGATTTCAGGAGGTTTCTCCCATGTGAAATGCATCTATGCAAATATTTGCTATGAGCCAGACATGAGTCCTTGCTCTGGCAGTGCAGGACTAGTACTTTGGTACTTCAGTTCCCACCAAGGAATTTCCCAATATAAAAAAACCCTTTAGAGAGTTGTGGGCTATTCTTGGCACTCTGCCTGCAGAATGAGGCCAGAGTGTCTCTGTGCATTGACAGTCCCTTGTCACCATCCTAGACCTTTCCCAATATCAGGGCCAAAATAAAGCTCAACTCCCCTGTGAGCACCTGGGAATTCCCCAGGATCCATCTGTGTCCTGCTAGTGTGTTCCTAGAGGCTAAACCAAAATATTGTTTGGATGCTGATCATGATCTTCGTTAAAAACTGGTCATTAGGCAAACATCAGGTCTCAGTGGATATCTTGAGCTCTTCCTTGGTTACCTAGAGAATTCAGGTTTCTCAGGCTAAGGATCAATGCAGTGAGTTGTTCAGCATGAGGGAAACCAGATACCTGGCCAAAACTAGGGATCAAGGGCTGAGGAGTCAATATTTTTTTTTTTTGTGTCCATGTAGTCTGTACCTGACAAACAATAGTGAGGCACTCAACTGTATGGTCAGTGTCCTGAATTTTAGTTAATGATGTGTTTATGCAGTCAAGAGGTTTGCTCTGACATCGAAACTGCAACAGCTTATCCTGTGTAAATTGAGTGGGCTTAAAAAAGGAGTAGGAGGAAAAGAACAGCAGAGCTGAAGGCAAAAAGGGCAGGAACAGCTACCCTAAAGCATGACTATTTAAAATTTCCTGACCCATGTGGTCACCACTCCCCTCCCTTAGATGAAAACTCACATTCAAAGCTGTGCATCTGAACAGATCTTCCATCACCCACATTCAGCCGTGACAATCTTCCAGCAGGTCCACTCTAAGCCAGGACAGAAACCAGGACAGATTTTCTTCTGGCTGCAGAGACCAAAGCTGCCACTGTCCTTTCAGGGCTACAGTCAGAGCCCATTGCTGATGACATGACAGCAGTAGGCAGGTAGGTGAACCTGTAAAAGATGTAGTCTTTCCAGTGAGGCAAAACCTCACTGCCTCCAACCTGCTGCTTCCCCCAAGGTGTTCTGGTTTCTTGTCTATCCACAGTGAGTACTGAGAGAGCAACCTGCTCTTGCACCTCTGCTGGAGTGGGTGAACAACAGCAAATGCTGATACTGGGAGTCTCTATGAGTAGACTGGGCAGGGCCAGGTTCCAGGCTGTCCTATGACCATCATGTTGTTAGTACAGCCCCTGGCACAGATTTAGCCTGTGCCAACTTGCAGACAAAACGTGGCTTCAGCTCAGGGACAGCTTTGTCCTGGGACTGGTCCCAGGAGGTATGAAAGGGTAGAAGAGGAGGGTTGCTAAAAGGACATGAGCCACACTGTGCCACTTGCCTTGCAAATGGTCTCTGCCCCATTTTAGCTGCTATGATTGACCAAGCCAGCTGATGACCAGCAGCAGAGGGCCAGGATAGGTGTAGAAATATTTCCTTTCTAGATCACAAGAGAAGGCAGAGGAGCCTTATCCCTGACTTGCCAGTCAGGCTAGGTCATGCAATGATGTTAAATTGCTCAAAAAAGAGAAGTAATGGCTTTTAAATGATGTTTCCTACAGTAATTCCTCTTTTGCCTTCTACAGGGAAAGATTCAGGGCAGCTGGTGGTGTAGCTCCATCTACCAGGAAGCAAGGATTCAGGCTCCACTGTCAGTCACAGATGGTGTAATTAATTCTTCTAGGTAGTGTAATTAGTCTGTCCTATCAGCTACATATTTTCTCAGTCAAAATTATGCTAAAGCTAATAATATGTAAACCACAGAAAACAAAAAAGAAACACAAAAAAGGAGAAGCAATAATGGGAGGAGAAGGGATTAGAACGAGATTTACCAGTGTATAATTTTTTCTTGTTATACATTTCCTCTTCCCTTCAGTTTCAAATACAATTCAGAACAACTGGTGAATGTAGCAAGCAGAATGAATACAAATTGTCTTACTTTAAATAGCAGCATGTAGGACTTAGCCAAAGTCTGCTTTCAGATGCTGAGGCAAGATAAGGCATGGATCCTGCAACGAACTCTGTGTGGGCATTGTGTCAGGGCTGGGCTTCTGCACTGAGCTGTGCACAAAAGTCTGTGGTGTAGGATGGCAGTGTGTTCACTGCTTATGTGTGCTCTTCATTGACTGATGTCCCAGCAGGGCAGACCTGCTGGCACGGATATGTAGAAACCTGTGTATAACTCTGTTTTAACATGATGTGGGGGCATGTTGGATGTCTGCCTCTGAGCAATGAAGAGGTATCTGGGAGCAGTGGTCACAGACTGGGGAACTGGTCCCCAAATCAGGGAAGGACTGTGTTACTTGACATGGCACTTATAAGAGAGGTCTCATGGCCACCCATGGGTGGGGGACTGTAGCCCAGAGGTCCCTTGCTGGCTTGTTTCCTTTCCAGCTCAGATGCTAATGCAAAGAGCAGCTCTCTCAAATGGAGTTTGGCTTGTGGGAATAAAGAACCATTCCCAAATGAAGCTGCTGTGAGAATTTCCTTGAGGCTCAGATTTGAGGGTTGAGCCTAGACAAAGGAAAAACAGAAACTGCTGTGTGAAACCTTCCTCCACCATGACATTGAATGTCTTCCCCTGAAGATGGTCAGGTAGAAAGAGGAGGTGGTGACTGGCCTGAGGAAGCTGGAGAAAGGGTCTGTGGGGCTCCGCAATGACCTTAGCCTGTTGTTATGTCATCTTCTTTTCCCATGATCTGTTTTGGGCCCCCAGCTTGCTCAAAGCATCCTGTGGATATTCAGTGCCCAGCTGAAGAGAGGATGGAGGGGGATTTTGTGGGGTGACAGGGTTGCTGTAGCACAGCTGGGGAGGACTTTTGTGAGGAGGACGTCTGGTTTTCTGTGGTGGGAGGGAGGACAGTGAGTGAGTTTGCAAAGAAAACGGATGCTGAGAACATGAAGCTATTTTAGGCAGAAAAAGAAAAGGATTCGAATTCAAAGCGGACTGCATGGGTCAGTCTCAGTAATGAGAGATTTCTGAGCATGGCCAATCTCTGTAATCACTGCCATGTGAGCTCTTCAGGGCTGGGCAGGCTCATAAAGGTCCTGTGGTGACCCTGGCTCCAGCACGGAGACCAGCACATATTACATCAGAGCATCCTGTACTCACAGTGCCCCATGAGCCCAATGCTCCACAGTGCCTGTGTGCCTCAGCCTTGCTGCTGAGTGACCCCATGGCAAAAGGAGAGGGGGAGCTGGCTGAGTCCCTGTGAGCACATAGAGAGCCTGTTTCCCTGGAGATAGTTATCTCTTTCTAAGAGTGGATTTAGCCCAGATGGGAAAAAAAAAAAAAAAAAAAAAAGCTGAGCAGGAACAAAATCCTTTTTTTAGAGCTTGAGGAGGCATAGCTTTCCCTAGTGCTGACCTCTTCTGGGAAGAGGTAGTGGGGCAGCCTGACCATTGCGCCTGATCCTAAGCCTGCCACCAGCAGCAGTGGCTGTAGTGAGGCATGTCCTGGGAAAGGGGACAGGACTGTCGCCACTGGCAGGGGTTATCTCCTGGGCATAATTTGGTGTCACACCTTCCAGTCCTCCCAGTGATTTCAGTTTAACCTGCTGAAAATCATCTATGGCAATGTTCACTTGCCATACCTCAGTGGGCATGGTGAGAACTGCCTCATGGTTACCCTTTGACAGAGCCCTTTGTGCCACGTGAGAGACAGGTTCAGGGTAAGCTCACACACTATAATGGCAAAGCCTTTTAATCACAGCTGAGCTAGCGCAGAGCTTCTGACTTATAAGTCAAAGCACAGGAATCCACCAACCTGCAGGGTGGCTCAAGAGAGAACTCCTCACCCCCAGGATGTGGTAGTGATTTCCCAGAAAGGCTAAACTGTGGAAGGGACTCTGCTACCTGCAAACTTTTTCCTTTAGAAACTCAAGTAGCTTTAGGCACCACACCCACCCCTTAATCTCCTTGACAGTTTGGTTTCTGTCTTTCTCATCTCATTTTGCTTCAGTGTCTCTTCTAACACCCCCCCATCCATCCGTCTCTCTTGTTGCTAGGTGAAAAACTCGGAGCAGCAGCCATGGAAGCTGACTCACGACCCATACATATGAAATGGAGACATTAAGTATTTCCTAGTGCCCAGAGAGAGTTGCTGTCAAGCCCCAGCAACCCTGATGGTCTGAAAATGCCCTGAGCAGCCTCACCTGGGACCTCTACCTGCATACCCACTCTGCTTCTTGGCCTGGGAATGCTAAATAGCCTCAGTCTTGCTCTGTGCTTCAGCTGTGTAGTGAGCAGGTCTGCTTTCTGTTTTAATGAATCTGGTAGGGTTTCATGGACTGCCCATGGGATTGACTTGTGGTTGTTGGATGATTGTTCTACTGGCCTTGCTTAGGTGCTGTGAGGCTGTGCTTGGGTTAGTGGCAGTATGGTCCTACAGATCTCATCTCTCATTTTCCTTTGTGGAACAGCCTGCCCCTTCTTCTCCCTGACGGCCTGAAGGAAAATAGAGGCCTTGGGACATGCTTGGTTCTTACCCTGAGAGCCTTCCCAAAATGCTGCACTTTCCTTTTTTAAATCACAGGTACTTTTCAAGGTGTTATTGGAAGCAACACTGGTACTTCTTTGGCTTTACTTAAGCCAGTGCAAGAATGTTGATGTACTACAATATGGCTATAAGGAAATGTCTGCTTAGCTTCTTCCTAGAGACCAAAACTCAGTATAGCTTTGAGCCTCCTACTAATTTTCTGGTGATCTTGATGTTCTTCTTAATCCTAGGTTGCTTTACTTTTATGTTAATGACCTGAAAATTTCTTTCAGCAACATAGATGGTGTTCCACCTTGGATTATGTTTCTCCCACAACAGGGTGGTGCAAGACATTTCACTCAGTTTGTGACAGTGAGTACAAAGAGTCATGAAGAGATGGGACTCGGGCCACTGTGATGCTAAATGTTTCTAAAAGAAATATGCAAGGCAGAGTGGGGGGTGATCATAGCTAGTAAAAATGGAATTTAAAACTATTTTCAGATTTACTTTTTTTTGGTTTTTTTTGCTTTACTTTAGAGTTGAAAGTATGCAGTGACTTACAGTATCCATGGTGATCTTCATTCACATTGTTAAAGAAGACCTGCTTGCCAGTTAGGCTATCATGGTAATTTTTCTCCTTAGTACATAAAATCAGTTATTTAGGGTGCTGGATCTGTCCAGGTTTTACGTATCTCTAGAAGGCTGATGTGACAACTAACCACCAGCTCTGAAGCTGTCAGCTTGGCTTACAGAAGTTATTGGAGGAGATGGCTGGGGCATATAGCTCTCCATTATAGCTTTCCACTGATGCTTCTGATCTCATCTAAGTACTAAGGGTACTTCAAATTCATACTCTTAAATCTTCCTAGAGTGCAGGACCAAAGGCTTGGTTTGGAGGCAGGTTAATTTGGTAGAATAATTGCTCTTCTTAGGATCACAAGAGGAGAAACCAATTTATATATGTAATTTGGGGCTTTGTCATGACTACTCATTGCACAGGACAGGAGCTCATTATATGCTGTTAAAGCAGCTTGGGCAGAACTCAGAGGGATTTGTACCAGGAGCACAGGATAGAAAGCTTCAGGGTCTTGCCCCTCTCTGGGAAGAGCTGTGCTGAAGTGGCTACAGCATATTAGCTCACGTTGCAGAGTAGCTGGAATAGAGTGCTGAGGGTAAGACCAAAGAGCATACTCATTGAAGAAGGGAAGGGGAGTCCACTGTCAACATGGAGATCTTCACTGATGTGTGTTGGACTTTGTGCTCTCTTCTTTACCATGTGTAGTTCTCCTATTGGGGTCCATGGCAAGGTCCCCTTCATTGTCTATGGCTTCTAAAATGGACCAGACCTTTAGTGTTGGCCAGATGTGTAGATGAGGACAGGATCTGTTCCTTGCTATGAAAAGGGACTAATTTGGCTCTTCCATGAGGTCCAGTATTGTTATGTATTCACATTTTACATCAATAAAATGAAGTCTCTGATCCTTCTTTTACATATAAGTATAGTGTGCTGTTTGAAGTAGTAGATATTTTTAATGTTTTGATAGATTTTTATTAAGAGAAAATGGAAATGGAAAACACATTTCTTAAATGATTTTTATCTCTATGGCAGTTCCAGCGATTCAGATCTGTGTCAGTGCCAGTTTATTGCAGTCTATTTTCTCCTCAGTGAGCATCTGCTTAACAGTTCAGTGCAGATACAGACAGATAGGAACATTCTAACATGCACCTAACTCCACCCTGGGGCATGGCAGAAGTTACTTAGGGAACTAATTAATCTTCTTTAAAGCAAAATGATTTTGATCAAGCAAGATGTTTAACCTTTTCAGTGGACAAAAATGATCTCAGAATAACAGAAAATGAGAATTGTGCTCTCCCTCCCCCTGTTATTTCCCTTAACTTATTTTTTTCCTAGGAGCAGTACTTAGAACAAGTAGTTGTATACATTTTATATTAGTCTTTGTATGCTTTACCCTGGTCTACGTATCATAGGTCTCGTGTTGTAATGTAACCAAAATGCTATGACCTATGATAACAAGTTGCAGAGCAATAAGCCATGAAGCTCCCCCAAATCTCGTTTTCCTCCTTCCTCTTTCTCTCCATTGACTATGGGATTAAATTATTTTTTTAAGGTTTATTCACTCTCAGATTAGGAAATGGATCTTAGTATCGGGTGAAAAATAAGTACAGGATTGAAGGGAAAGTGCTCATCTGTTTATGGAATTTAAGAAATACCACTTTGGTTAAGCAGAGCATGGAAACAGATATAATTATCCATGCTATCTAGACTGGAAAGAGTGCTGCGAGGGAGGAGGAGGATGTCTTCCTGCTCCAGTAAAGGCAGGGAAGTTTCCCACAGTGGAAGAGCTGTCTTTGCTGCTGAGCAGCATCCAGTCAGCCATAGACTCATGGAGCAAAATGAGGCCAAGGTTCTTTAAACAATAAAGCACAAGGTAAAACTCCTGTATTCTGACCTTTATGCTCCTTAAGGAAAGAAGCTTCTTTTTGAAACTCTCCTTTATCAACAGGCTTTGCCTGAGCAGTGCTCCTGGGTGGGAAGGATCTGACTGCAAAGTTCCTGCTGCAGGGTTGGGACACCACTGAAGGGAACTCCTAGGTCATGGCTCAATGCCCCACCTTATACAGGTACATGGGTAGGTACTTGCTGGTGGCCATGTTATTTCTGACATGCATATGCATAACTATACATACATTGCGGAGCTGGAGCCTGTGTGCTTGGTGGGGAAACAGAGATGTGTCCAGAGCAAATGGACTCATTTGCTGTCAGACAAACAAGAATTATTTTTCCAAATAAGGTGTTCAGACTTTCAAATGGAAAAAATATCTGATGAATTGTACTTTATCTTCAACATGTGTTTCGGATAGAAGATTTCATAGTAATTTTCAGGATTCCTACCACTATGTCATGATCTCAGCTCAATGAAGGGAGCTGGCCGTTCTCTCCCAGGAGAGACCGTTGCAGCAACACAGCACTGTACTTACTTGCCAGCAGAAGGTCTGACTACTGGAACTTCATGACGAGGCATGGGAATATCACATGGGTGACTTTGGGTTTCTTCTTGGCAGCACTAAGGGCAGCCAGGCCAAGATTTTCTGGTGTACCTTTTTTTTTAATTTCTTTATTTATTTGGTTTTTATCCCCCTAAGCCTTATCTTATTTTGTAGTTTTTGCTCCTGATTCTTGTCACAGCAATGGGAAGCAGGAGGGAGTTTATTCAGGTTTCAGAGCTCCTCATCCTTCCCCCTTAGTCAGCTATGTGTCTTCCTGTCAGGCAAGCAAGATACCTGTGCCACTGCTGGTGCAGTCCTAACCTTGGGGGTCCTTTGAGGTCACCCTCTTCTGGCTTCTGATGGAGCATTGCCTTAGCATTGTCTGTACTGCTGGCTGCTTCTTTAGGAATACAAGAGTCTTGGAAAGGCTATCACCTGCTTCTCTGTCAAAGGTGTGGTAAAGCTGTCTGCAAGAGTGATGAGGCTAGAAATCCCTCTGGAGAGGGGAAGTGGTGATGGTGAGGATGGAGTAGGGTCCCCAGAGTAGAGAAGGAGCCCTCAGGGCATATGTTTTACACACAGGGATCCCTCTGGAAGTCAGTGGCTGGTTCTCCTAGGTGTGCTACCAGAAGCTTTGAGGATGGCAAGTAATTTTACCTGCAGAGCCTTTAGATAGCAGTCAGCCCATGCTGACTTGTAGGAAACTTGTGTAGGGAGAGGCTCCAGTGGGAGGTATGTGGAAACCCGTCTTCTGAACATCTCTGGCTGAGGCTTCTGCTCCCTTACAGAGAGAGAAGTCTTTTAGCTGTTCACGTCCCTGTGACCTTGTTTTGGCACGGAGTGAATACAAAGCAAGGAGCAGCTTAGTGTTCAGAAGTGTAGCTAGCTAACTGCAGTCATCTTAGATCACCCTTCTGCAAGATCTACAGATTGCAAGGCAGGAATGGGGGTGGGGGAACGGGATTTAGTCAGCTGATGAGCCTGGCTTCTCCATCTCTTTTAAGAAAGCGGATTTATTGGTATTAAACATGTCTCTCTTAATGGGGGTGATTTAAAATGGAAATTGCCTTTGAAAGGGGATTTCCTATTAACTAGCTGGGAAGGAAAAATAGGATAATACCATCATCCCTATGCAGGGACCACAGATGAGTTGTTGGAACAAAATGATCTGATTAACTGCTGCTTCTTCAGGAATTCTATCTTCTCTGTAAGAGTTAGACTTGCTCAAATTCCCCTGTAAGGAATGGTTGTATTAGATGCTTCCATAAAATTATTTTTATGGCAAAATCAGCAATTTTACCAGGTCCCTTGGGGTTCAGGTAAGAACCCTCTAAATATGAATTTGGAGGGCAGGATCAGGATTGTGCCCAGCTCTTCCATGTGTTATATTTGAGGCCAGATTGAGACACAGATACTAGAAGACTGAACTGAGGGTTCATATTTGTTACCAGGCAGTTAATGCCACTCAAAACTTGAATTAGTTAATGATTTTAATAAGAAAAAGAAGGCCTTATCTATACCCAAATTTGCACTAGTTTTATCCAGGTTGGCCCAGTTATCAATTTAATTAAGTCTATGCAGCCCCTTTATGTGGAAGAATTGATTTACTTAATCTGAACCCTTTCAGTCTGCTTTGGTTAAAGAATCTGTACAAGGGAATGTCTGTATAGTCAGTGGAGATGGAGATGAAAATACATAAACTAGGCTTTGACAGATCAAATCCAGGATTCATATTAGCAGGCTACTGCACCTGGGCTGAGTAATGGCAAGACAATGCCACATGAGCATAATTATAGGTCACGATTCAGATCTTTTTTTTTTTTTAATGTCAGTGTACTATATTGTGGAGCAGTGTAGACATGCCCCATCGAGCCTAGCACTCAAATGGGGGACAAAGACCCTTCCCCAAGTCCCTCAGTCAGGACACAAGGCAAAGTGCCCTGGAAAGAAGCAGCTCCTTGATTAGGTTGTAGCACCTGTGCTTTCAATACTTATGTCCATGGATAAGGAATGGGTCTTTTTGCAAACTTGTTTCCTCATTGCCCTCCCTGGTTGTGGAGATGATACTCAATATTGGCTCATGACTGGGAGAACTTTGTCTTCCTAAGGGGGCCTGGGACTTGGGCTAGGTGCGATGTAACATGAAATAACTCGAACAGAGGATGGTTCTGCTATGGCCCTTTTGAAAAGTGCCTTTTAAAAGTATGCCTGGTGCTCAGAGCTTGTGGCCTTGAACAAGACAGAACCACCTTCTAAGCCTTCTGTCCTTAGACAGTGAACTTGGAGCAAACCATGGGGGTGCTTCTAGCCCCTAATGTTGATAGGCATGATAAGAAGTGTGTCTGAAGAATCCTTTAGCTATCTGGGCTGTCCTTGTATGCCACCCATACCAGACAGATGGTGCCAACATGTGAGCCCCTGAACTCAGTCTTCTCTTGGAGTGGCTTCTGAAATTTCCTGAGGAAGCCTAGGGAGCTTCTTTCTCAGGCTGTGCCGAGTACAGATAGAACTTGGCTTACCCTGAGATCTCCATCTCCTTTGAACTCAGCTGATTTCAGGCAGTAGGGCCAAGCCTTCAATTTCTCCTGAGTGCCCTGAATGCCTTCTAAGAGTTTACTGCCTCCCACTTGTTCATGGTGATTGCTTAAAAACTCCAGGACAGTGAAGTACAGACAAGGTCATCTGTCTCTGGCTCTCTTGTATAGGAACATAAGTGATGGTAAGATAAGACATTTCGTGTTTGGGATTCACTAGTGCTGGTCCCAGGAGATGCTGTGACTGCCTCCTTAAGAGAAGTAGAAGAGATGGATAGAAGACCAGGAAGGGGCTGCAGCAAATGGTCACTTGTGCATCTTGCTGCTTGCTGTGTGTTTGTCTCCTGCCATCGTGGTTTACCTCTCTTGGGGCGCTTATTCCAAAAGTGACCAAGAGAAACTGGGGTCTTCCTGTGGCTGTGGTGTCTGTTTGAGCCACCCTCCTGTAGAGAATGATCATGTCACTACATCTGCTGAAGGTTTGCAAGGACCAAGTGTGTTTCCAAAGGCAGCTAAAACCATTTTGCTGCTATTTAAAAGACAGGTGAGGCTGGAGGAAATACCCTGTGTATTGCAACAGCCCTATTGAGGGGAAGAAAAACATGAGACATGTGATGGGTTCTTGGGTCATTTGTCTTGGTCTGATGCAGGGGAGCTGACCCTTGGGTATGTAGCACAATTATGGGACAAGATGGGGCGAGGCTGAGAGCAGTGCTAAGCCTCTTCCTCGGCTTTAAGCTCTGGCTCTGGAAATACAGGAGGACAGCCTGCGGCAGCTATCAAGATGTGGACAGGCCAGGGAGTGAATGAGGGATAGGTAGAAGTAGGGATAGGTATGTAAGTGTAAGGCTTGCATTGCAGATATGGCTCCTGTACCAAGTTGCTTTCATCAGTATTCTATATGCATGCAGACCAGGCTGGTCAGCACGCTACCTGGAGATCGGACAGCTCTGTCTGGATGATGTGGAGCAGTGTCATGACCACCAAGGCTCAGGGGAAGAAAGAAGGAGTAAGACAAAAAACTGGTGATCCATGCAAGACAGGGAAGTGCTTGATGCCTGTATGAAGGTTGCTCCTGGTTGGACTTCCTCAGCCTCTGTGCTTATGTGCACACAGTTGTGGCCATATTTTCTGCTTAGTTAGAGCATGAGTGTGTGGGCCAGTGCTCTTGATTGATGAGGGAAGAGGATGGACCTGAATAGATCCTAGCTATGGCTGATGGAGAAGATGCTGAGAGACAAAGTAGTGGCAAGCCCACTGGCTTTTGAGTTGATCTGTGATGGGTTGCTATGATCTGCTATGGTTGGTTGCTTGGACGATTTGTGTTGCTTGGCAACTCTGTTGTTGCAGTTCAGCTGGCGATATCTGAGGAAGGGGCACTTTGGAGGACACTGCTACTGAGAGGGGAGGGGGGAGCTAGGGTAGAAGTGTAACTACAAAACCCACAGTGGTCCACACTGGTAATGCAGCCCCGAGCAAAATGTGGTGTTGTGAGTATTTGGCCTGCTTATGGCTCTGTGTGTAGTCCATCATGGATTTGGTGGGGATACCAAGCTAGTGAGCATCTTGATGCTGTACAGGGATGTGGGCCAAACAGATGATGAGGAGGCTGGGAACCCTGTCCTGATACTGGGTTTTGAAGAGCTATGAGGTGTGAGGGTGTAGTGACCCTGGAACATGCCTGCCAATGATGTTGTGAAGGCACAGGAGGATTATAGTCTGTCCAGCCAACAGGGGCTTCTCAGAAATTTGGGCTCAAAGACCCTGCAGAGTATACTTCTACACTTCTGTAGAATTTGGCTGAGAACAGGAAAGAAATGGGACAGTGTCGTGAGGAGACAGCTCTGTTTGGAAGACAAGGGTTGATCAACTTGCTTCCTTGCAAATGCAAAATCCTTTGTACCTTGGGCCTCCTAAGATAAGAAAAGGAAAGGGGATGCTGAGACACTAAAAGGCAGAATAATTATTGACTGTCTTGTGAGCCTTAGCTCATCTTGCATGGCCTGTAGATAAGAACTCATTGTTAACAAGAGGGGCTGCCAGAGACAGGCTGGACTGTACCAGTTCTGCAACTAGAAGCCTGTGACGAAGCCTGCGACAAGGCAGCTTTTTGAACCAAAGGTAAAAAGTACACTGTGAGGAAGACTGGGAGCCTTCCTCCCGAAGACCCCGGCCCACAACCACCAGACAGCAGTGTGCAAGCACCAATGGGAGGAGGCCTATGATAATGAGTTCCCGGAACTGATTACAATAATCCAACCCCATATAATGAATATGTAGCCAACTCTATTGAATATTCATGATTTAGTGTAAGAAATACCTGTTCACGGGACACCTCTGTGCTCAAGTTAGGAGGAATAATCCCCCTTGCACCCAGTGCCGTAATAAACATACCTGCTTTATAACCTTTCACAGGTTGTAGAGTTTGTTTCCGCACATCAACAGGTTGCCCAGAGAGGCTGTGCAGTCCTTGGAAAACATCCTTGGATGTTTTCAACACCCAATTGGTTAAAGCCCTGAGCAAACTGATCTCATCTCGCAGCTGACCCTGTTTTGTGCAGGAGGTTGGACTAGAGCCTCCTGAGGTCCCTCCCAACCTGAATTATCCTATGATCCCATGACTTCCTGATAGTGAGGAATGACTGCTGTTCATCTCTCACTGTACTGTAAGATGCCCAAAGAGCCAAGCACTTCAGGTCAATACAGCACCTCTGCAGTTTTCAACCCTTGCAGCCATCAAGAGGAGTTTGAAAACAAAAATGTCAGATACAGTGACAGTCAGATAAGCAGTTAATAGTGAAGCCAATTGTTCCTTTTCACCCCATTGAAGGAGATTACACTTCTTTTATTGCAGCACACCAAGACACAAGGCAGTTCTGACCTCTGTTGGACTTCAAAGAAAGAACAGATTTTTAAGGAGCCAGTCCTTTCTGATGAAAACTCTGAAAATGGTCTTTTGAACACTAACTCCAGAGGACATTCATCATCTGTATATATGCTAGATGCTTGCAATCATAGAGCTTGAAGCTTACCATTATTACCTGAGATTGTGTAATTAGTTATTTCAGTTCTATTTAGCTGAGCTATGGCTGCTGGTAGCTGCACAGAAGAGTAATGCAGATCCTGGTAACAGTTGGGGGGATGACATTTTCACCATCCTGGTATTGTTCTGCGGCCTGGGAAATTAGCTGGTATCAGTGGTCTTGCCATGATCTTTCCACTGAGCAAAGCAGCTCTCTGTACAACTCGGTGTAGGCTTTGTGTAAGCTTGTTTATTTACAGATGGTATACCTAAGGACTTCTTTGCTGGAGTACTGTAGAATCAGATGATAACAGACAGTTTCCTTGCTCACAGCTTCTGTGGATGCCTTACCACTTGGCCCCGAAGGCAGGAGATACCTAACTCTGCATCATGTTGATTTTGTGTCAAGTGCACCAGTGCCTCTCAGTAAAGCTGTCCTTTCAGAGAATCAGGTTGAAACGTGGAGGTATCAATGGGGTGGGGAGCTACTCAACACCAACCTGCCTCCATCTCTGGGTGCCCAGAATGGTCCACTTGGGTCTAGTGCCCTGTACCAAATATGGCCATTTCAGATGGGGATTCCTGCAGAAGAACAGAGAAGAACTTGAATTAGTTCTCTAATTTTGCATTGCCTGGATGCCTGCACCCGGGTGTTTTATGACTTCCATCTTCTGTTCCTATTGCATGATTTTTTTTTTTGTCAGGAATCCTGTGTGTGTGGGCTGCTGGCTTTTTTTCTGGTGAGGACATGGATAAGGAGCAAGGCCTCTTCCAGAATCATATCTATCCTCAAGTCTGAGACCTGGTATATCTCTGGAAACAGGAGGAGAAGGCAGGGGTCAGGGGGGGAAACACTGCATTGTTTCTGGGGAGGTATTTAGATTTTTGCCTGACTGCAACTGACTGGCTGATCCCTGCCTCTCTGCTGTAGAGCACCATTTCAGGGAGACAGGTGAACTTTCCATGGGACTGTGCTGTTCTGTGCCTCCAACAAGGTCAGCAGCAGCAGGTAGAGGGGACTCGTGCATGTGAAGATCTTCTGACATGCTGTGCTGTGACTTTGTGCACATCTCAGACTCTCAGTGTACAGCCTTATAGGCCAAGGGTATGGAAGGACAGCTGTTGGCTTCTACTGATGGGTAGTGGACTAGTTGGAGGCACAGTTCATCACCGAGGTTGTCATAGCAGTGGTAGGCAGTCATGGTGTACACTTTTTATTTGTTCATAATGTGCCCCATGGTACTACACACCTTGTAGTGCTCCAGAGGGACCACTAACAGATTTACTCAAAATGGGTTCTCCAGCTTCTGGACCTGTGGCTCTACAAACTGTTAACCTGCGATGACGGCTCACCAAATGAATAAAAAGGGGTCATATGCCATTATAATGTAGGGACTGATGGGTGGTTGAGTAGGATGTTCAACCCACTCTATGGGCATTAATGCAGACAATGTTAGATGTGTATTGGATGCTTTCATCTTCAGAAGTTGTCTTCGTCATCATGACCAGGTCAGGCTTTTTTCTGCCTGTGGGCAGGAACTTCTGTAGCACCTACTGCCAACCTATATTCCAAAAGATGCAGTTTACTTTAATTCTTACACCTCCTTCAAAGCATGCCTGGCCATACAGACATTGCACTAGGCCTTCAGCTCCTGCTGAATTGTTGTAATGAACATGTTCAGCCAGTTACCTGTAACAGCATTCCAAGGTTTGATGACATTTCTGTAGCCTGTTCTGGCTAACGTCGGATGGCGAGGCCAAAAAGGCAATTCCATCAACACCGGATTTTCTGGAGTCCAGTTTGCCTTTGCTCAACACAGCTGGGCCACCAGCACTGGGTGACTCCTGGTACGTAAAGGCCCCTGTTGATAATATATATGTCTATGGGAGAAAGGAAATTAATAATATAATTTGGTTATAGTTGAGAATTCATGGATTTGCCAAATACTGCTCCCTCCCATTGTTCCCAATACTCTCTCCCAGCATCTCTCTTCCTCTCTCTGCATTCTCTGAGATTCCACAAGGAACAACATGATTGAGACATAGACCTCCTCTGATGGTTCTGAAGACAAAAATATGTGGGGAAAATTGACATTTGTGATATCCCCTTTTCCCTGTGCTTTTCCTTCACCAGGTCATGAACTGTCCCTTGTGCTGTCCGTGCTGCTGAGACAGTGTCCTCTGCAGAGGCTGTGCTCCAACAACAAAGCTGGTAGCTGGCAGAGGTAAGAAGATGGGGCAGAGGGCTATGGAATTTGAGTCATGCAAGAGCTACAGATCAGTTCGTGAGGAAAAAAATGTACAGTTTCTTCAGGTAGTATGAAAACACATGGCCATCCTTGACCTAGAATAAGGACATAACCAGCGAGGACACAGCAGCCTGCAGGCTCACTGTAGTGAGCATGGCAAGCCCAGAGTATTGACTCCTGACTTACATAGGGGCTGGAGCAGAGATGCCCAGCTGCTCTTTTGCCAGGGGAACAAGCCACAGCTCCACAGGAGCTTTATGTACTTGCATCTAAAGGGCACAACAAAGGACAAATGGCTTTGTTGTAAAGCCAAACACCACAACAGCATAAATACAGGGGAATGGCATGAAAAGAGCACAGAATATAATCCCAGATTTCCCTATTCTCAGGCAAACCTGTTTATGAAGGCTACAGGAGGCCAAAATCTTCACTGTGAGCTGCTTTGAGCTGTCCTTACAAATAAATGCTGCCTTGCCTGGCCTCTGTCCTTGCACTGGGAAAGTTGCCAGAGTGTGGCCAAAGCTCTAGGTGGACATTTTCTAAAGATGATGAGAGGAGAGGGACAGAACAGTGTGTGCTTTGCTGAATTCAGTCCTTGGTAAGGCATGAGGAAAAGACATACCCTGTGCATGGGAAGGGTTCATACTTCCCCTTTTCCCACTGCCAGGCCATAGAAACACAATCAACACTTAAGTCCTGGCAGTAACACATGGGGGAGAGGGCATACTTGCAGGCTTCTTGAAGGATGAAGACTGGTCAGCTGAAGCTAGACCTTGCTCCGCTGTGTTCATAATTGCTGTGGAGGTGAAAGAGAGCTAATATTTGAATAAGACCTGGTCTTGGGATCAGGTTTACAGCTGTTGTATGGCAAATAAAGTAGCCAGAGCATGAGACAATTTGTCAGTAGTGCATGCAGTCAAGATGCTGAGGGTTGAGTTTGGGTCAGACCTAACATGAGGGCAAAAATGGGCTGCTGGACTTCAGAGCAGTTGAGGTAAATGCCCTTTGTTTCAATTAGATGGTAGATTAAAAGAGGCATCTGGTGTATTTTGTTTATTGTCTCTTTCTAGATGCCTAAGTAAGGGGAAGGCTAAGTCAAGGAGAGAAGAAGGTATCAGTTTTCCTTAGAATATAGAGCAATCTGACAGAAATCTTGATGCTTTTTCCAGCTACAGGGCTGAACTATTGAGTCAGCTGGCTCACTTAGAAACAGTTCAGGCAAAGGAAATCGATCTCCATCTGCATGAAGTAATTTGCCAAGGGTAGGTATCTTTTTTCAGGAAGGAGTAGTGGTGATGGGGCAGCATGATAACCTCACTTGCTGGGGGTAGATGTTCTCTCCTCGCCCAGTGAATATTCCAGTTTACACGTGCTTTTCCACCTTTTCAGTTAATAAGAATACTATATAAAGGGCACAGGGGCAGCTGACCGTGATCCTGCTGGCTCTCAATGGACCATGATCACAGAGGTTGTCAGGGCTACTTTTAAACTCATTAACATCTCTCTTCTGTTTGCCCCTGGGCAAGGAGCTATCATTGGGACCACAGCTGCATGCTAACTGAGATAATTTTTCACTTTAAAATGCATCTACTGAAAACATTTGTCTTAAATTAGGTGGTCAATACAAATGTAGAGTAAATGCTGAAGTGAGGACATAACCCAAACTCTGTGGGAACACCCTTGGCTCACAGTCTTTTGGCTTGCTGGTGAAATCATTCTTCTGTTTTGAAGAATGCTTTCAGACCTACATCTCTGTGTTAGAAGAGTGATCCGCTTTTGTAATGTCATGCAGCTCCTTCTTCAGAATCCTTGTCAGCACAAATAATATTTTCCTTCCCTAACATTTCTACCCTGCACCCACTTGGCAAGTTATTTGCAATACCATCTGCTTCACCTGAAGGAGGAATGAGAGGAACAGAGAGAGACTCAGTGCTGTTATTGACCCCAAAGTTTTCTGAAAAAAAGCTGGGTCTGCTAGGAGGTTGTGAGTGATGGAGATTTTCAGAACTGTGGTGCCAGCAGGAAGCCCAGGTGATGACAATAACCAGTGCCTCCCCTTTGCCACGTTGCCATTAAAGTGAATCCACTTGCTAGATATGCCCCACTCCACATGTGTATTAAACGGTATCAGAAGTTCTGACAGAGCTTGCAGGTGAACGAGGACATGGGAGGTGGGTGGGATTTCATCTTTTCTTTGTGTACATTGTTTCCTTGTTTTCTCCATGGGTCCCTTTCTGTCGCTAAAGATACAAACCATGTGTTTGGGAGGAAAAAAAACTAGTGATACTTTGGTGGCAGTATTTTTAGGTCATAAGGTGTTTAAACAAAACATGCATTCTTTGGGAGAAAAACAAATATCTGTGTGCACCACTGCTGCCAGATTTTGCCTCAGTGGTGACATGCATATTTTTAAGAGAGAAGGATTTATTTTTTACCCGCAGTAACTTCATGTTCTGAGTAGGTTTATAATAGCACTGATTAGCTGGTAGCATTTAGTTAGAGTGAAATATCAGCTCTGATGTCTATACTCCTCTTTGCTTCAGACACGTTTATCAATTGCAGAGCTATTTCCTTTTACTTATTCCTTCCATAGCAGGTGGTTCATGTCCCATTGAACAAGAATTAAGGATTTGAGACTGTGTAAGTGAAGGTGAGGTATTCTGGATAGCTTGAAGAAATCTGCAGAATAGCAAGTGAAAAGTAGATATGTCCCTCTGCTTCATCTGAACGTTATTTGAATGGAGTAGGGTTTGTCTACTGCTTAACTAGTGTGTAGGCCTCCTGTGTAAGAAAAATAAATGTGCTTATTTTATGGTAGCACTGATACTGCAGTACTTTGACTATAACATACAGCACAAAGAAATGGTATGTTATTAACTATTCTATTATCTACAACAAAGCAAGATAAAAGGTGGAAGGCAGGGAGTTTAAGTGACTGAATTTTATTGCCCTATATTGTTGTAGAGGACAGTTTCCCTGTTAATACTGGGAGCTGGGAAGCTAAGTTTCTTGGAATGCAACAAGATGAGCTTTTGCCTTTATGTGACTATTGTGTGAAAGAGGAAACTGGTCGGGTAGAGCTGCAGTGTCTGATTCCTGAGGGTGTGTGCAGTGGCTCTCAGTAGCATGAGCAGTAAACTAAATAATTGGTGTGTTGGTTCTCATCCAATAATAATTTATTTCCTGGGAGCAACTTCAAAGCTTAATCCTAGAATTAAATTCTTTATTCCTCCTTGGGATTTTAATTTATTTTTGAATGCTCTGATGGTTCTTCTTCTGGAACACTGAAGACAGCTTTCAGACATAAGGGCGACTTTCCTGACTGCTATATGCTCTGTATGGAGAACAGGTGAATGCAGGCACTTTCTTGAGGAGACTCCTTTTTAGCTTTTCATCACAATAAGCTAGCAAAAGCTATACCTTATCTTTTGCTGAAAGCAGTTCTCCAGTTTCCTTTAAACCATGAAGACAAGCTGCCTAATCCAGTTTGCAGCTCCCCCAGTAAAGAGAAGAAAAAGTGTCATCATTTAAATCTGGAGAGAACCAATAAGGTTTCCATAAAGCAGAAAGCTGATTTAAAAAAAAAACAAACAAACAACAAAACAACCCAGATCATCTGTCTCATTAGGATTGGAACAGGATGGAGATGACTGCCTGAAGGGCTATAGTTTCCCATTCATTTCAATGCGCCAGGAAGCCGTGCCTTGTTAAGATCAGTAAGGTGGGACAAAATCTCCAGACACTGGAATGATCTTTGCACCCCAGAGGTGGAGAAGAAAGGCTTCTTTCTCAGAGTAGTCCAAGGCAGTGCTTTGACCTTTCCTTTGTGCTTCTGAATGGCATGTGAAAAGAGATGGCATATATGGCTAGTGTTTGTACCATGCTTTGATGATATACAATACAGTGTCTGATAATAATTACTATTTATTATTAGATGTGGTGGCTTTTGACAGATATGTTCTTCAGTCTGGGTGTGCTAGAGGTAGAGGAGCCATATATTGTCTTAAAAAAGTGACAGTGTCAGTTTGAAATCTCGTCTGTGGTTTTGCAGTTTAAAAATAACACGTTTCCATTTGAAAGGAAGAACTCTGCAGTTTCTCGGTTTAATGTGTACGTATTTCCTATATAAATGACCATCCAGGAAAACCAATTTCAGTGATCCTGATGTTCCATACTCAAAAGAATAAAATAAGTCTATAAAGACACAGAGAAAGCTATTTCTCCTTTAATCTACTTCACACTTGTTTTCATTCCACATGACAAAAAAACCAGTCTGCTAGTTGTTTAGGATTTCTGGGGACAGACTGACCATTGCAAAGACAGTAGGGAATGCTGCAGTGATTGAGATGTAAAATAATGAGAGCTCAGCTAAGTGTCCTGGTATGACAGCTGAGAGGACATGTATATCACTTCAAAGCAAATGCAACAGTGCTCATGATTGTCTTCTACAGGGCTGCTGGCAGGATGAGTGTCCTCTGAAAGAGCAAACAAAGCGAGTGGTCTTCTTGTGCCCAGATTTCTTTGCAAAAGACTGACTAGAACCCCTCCCCGTGGCCTCTGGCTCAGTCCTTCTCTAGCATTTTTTGGTCCTGAGCCATGTGCAAAAGAAAAGATAGAAGATACCATGACAAAATTCAGATGAGTCCTTCAGCCAGTCAGTTGTGACACTCAGATATGTGAGAGTTTGTTTCTGTTTGCTTTCCCTTTAATTATCTGATAAAATGTCTTTATACTGTTCTTTATGCAGCATGACATGGCATCCTTACTTGTGGACCTGTGTGACCAGTGGTATGGTGATCTTCCAAAAATGTCACAGGCCTAGTACCTGAACACCAGGACTTCTTGTGGTGTCCCAGAGTGTGGGAAGATCTGGGACAGGGGCATCATATAATCGGATTGGCTGAGTGGAACAGGGCACAGAGCACCATACAAAAGCAGCTGGAGACTCGGTTGCCATGCTCTGCAGTCCATATGCAAACACTTAAAGGAATGCTATTATGAAAACCCTTTTTATGCTATGAATTATCCAGAGCAATGAATTGATTTCGTTGTTTATAAGGAATTGACTCTTCACAGACATGGCTTTTCTTACACTGATGCAATTGCAGCTGTATTTGTGCAGGTGACCTATGAATTGCAAGTCTTTTCTCTTAGCTGCAGACCCCATTTATCTAGGAACATGCTGAAATGGAAGTAGGCTCTGATTCTATGAAGTCAGCAGGACATTTACTAAGGGTTAAAGATACTGTAGGGCTTTGGTCCCTGTCAGTGATGGCAGATGCTGTTCTGTGGAGGCAGAATGGCTTTGCTGCTCCACATCCTGCCTGACACTGTCACTGCCACACCCAGCCCTTGGTTGCTTTTGATCTAAGAACTTTCATCCACATTCTTTTATCTTAGGCAGGACAAGAATAATACGGCCCTTCATTTATAGTAAACATGGACGCATTTAAAATAAATCCCTCTTTTTGTCTTACAAATAACATTTAAGTGTTTTTGAATTGAAGAGATGTTTGAAAAAGCAATTTCCCGTCAGAGATGCTATTAATTTTATTTTATGCAGTTCATTCATCTTAGCTCATTGGAGAAAAAATAAAAGCCAACCACAGACAGTGAGAGTAAACCTTGTCATAGTACCATACTGCTGGAGATTTTGTAACAATTTTTATTTGGAGCTTATCTCCACACCCATTGTTTACAATAAATATTACATCTTAATGTAAAAGCGATTTGGGGGTTTAGATGCTGTGCAGAATCTTAGAGAAGATAGTTCTGAAGCAACTGGCATTTTTGTGTGCCCAATTTCTAACTTGTAATCAAGCCCTATTTCTTTGGTCAGAGGGAATGGACCACCTTTCTCTGAAAATAGTATCAAATCAGACACTTGAGCCCCTAAAGAGAGAATTCTAAGTACACATACATATAATATTTATAGAAGATGTACATATACATCTATTAAGGAGAAAGGCAACTAGCTTTATAGTGAGCAATAACACAGGCTGCCATGCACTGTGTAACCATGGAGTTGTGTAGTTTTAGAAAGAAAACTTGGGGTTGATGAATTTCTTCATCTTAAGGTCACACAGAATGATAATCGTAAATACTGCTGACTTGCTTAAAATAATTGCAGCTGTTCTCTTCTGATTGATAGGCCCCTTTTCAGAAATTGTTCCTGAGATACTTCTTAACTTTCCATTTTTTGTTTCTAAATAATATGCTGGATAAAAACCATTCCCTCTCTTTTTTGTCAAGCTCCTTCTCCACTTGTTTCATCCAGGGGAATGCAGAAGGACCTGTGCACTCCTAGTTTCTCCCTTCTTGACATACAGAAAGGAAAAATGTCTCCTGTCCAAATCATATCTGCTATTCCTGTATCACTATTATCAGTGAAAGAAATGGGAAAGTCAAATGACTAATTTCTTCAGCTATTAGCAACTTCTGTATGTAAGTATCACTCTACATTTCTTTCCTCCAAGTGTTCTAAGATAATTTCAGATTACTTCAAGCTTTCGCTAATATATTGTCCATTTTTACTGAAATTAGAACGAAAAAGATCATGCTAGGAAACTCTAACAGAGCAGACCTTACTAGCACCCTTGGGAAGATCCTGGATGTCAAAATTAAAACCTTGGTGTCTGCTATTAGCAAGCAGCTCAAGCACCTATTGGTATTGTTTATGGTCACTGCAGCTACATGAAAAAAATACCATTGTACACCCACTGCACTTGGACACAGAAATTAATTCAAGCTCCAGATGGCATATTGATACATGCACGTAATGCTGCAGCCACACTGCCATCCATGACCTCCCCTACACACCAGCAAGCCCTGTTTGAACCATGTGGATGGACTCTGAGGTACAAACTGTCAGGACCCGGGGGCTGAGAGAGGGTCTGGAGCTGCTATGGTGCTTTCAGGAGGCTTTCTTCCCTCAGGAACTTCAGCGATATCCACTTTTTGCCCAGCATATATATACTTGCAACAAAAGGCCAGCACTGAGTGTTTTGCTGCTTGCTGGAACACAGCTTTGGTATGTGGGATCCAGCTCTCCTTGCCTGTCTTTTGAGGGGTACTTTCTTTGCCACTCCCGGACACAGGGCATGCCTAGGTAGGTACAGGCTCCTGCGTTTTCCTTGGAGAGTGCTCTCGGTGAGAGCAATGGAAAGACTGGACAAGAACACCGAAGCAGAACAAATGGTGTTAGGCCTGGGGTCTGATTTCCTGCAGGACAGGTGTAGCTGTCAGGGCAGCATCGAAGGGCTTTCCTCATTGTTCTTGTCACTAGAGAGTCACCAAAGCCCATCTGAGCCCTTCCAAATATGCTACCAATACCCAGACAGTGGCAGGGTGGACTATTGGAGACCCTGGAGTGAATTGGGCTGCTTCGTACTGCGGCAGATGGCAGGTGGGTGCGATCTGCTTTGCTCAGGCCACCCAGAGTGAAACCCAGACATGGGAGGGCAAAGGGACAGATCTGTGATCACAGAGCACATCTCATTGCAGGGGCAAGGCTGAGGGCACTCTGAGTAGACAGCAAAGGTGCAGTCCCTCCGTGGGCAGGGTGGTGAGGGCAGAGTGCAAAATCCCGTTGCTTTCTGTTAAAATGGATTTCGCATTGCTTAGTTTCCAGGGGGCTCTGAGGAGAGAAATTAAAGCACCGGTCTTAATGGCAGAGTATCAAATTTGGATATTAGCATTATCTCTGATCTCCTTTCTTTTTGTTTGGATCCAATTCTGCTGCCTCCCTGCTGGCTGGGCGCCAGTTACTTTCTTATTATTATTACTATTTTATGGTTATTGTTAATAATTTTTTATTTTTTTTTTAAGCATTCCTCTCTCGGTCGCTTCCAATTATGCTGGTCGTGGTCCCGAGGGGCCGGACCCACAGAGCCGCGGCCTCTCCTCTCGGTGCT
>JANHFX010028073.1:0-79162 GCA_027560015.1 Chloroceryle amazona
GATCTTCAAAAAGCACTGATCATATAAATCTCCATTCTGGGGTGGTGGTGTTGGGGAGTGATCTTAAAAGCAGAACTATTTCTATTTTGTGAAGTTATTTGAGCAGACAGGTTCTGCTATTAATGTGCTCATCATACTGTACTTTATACCACCACCCCCCTTTGTACTGAGTCTTATACCAGACTGTAAGAGACCCCAGACTTATGAATGTTTTGTAGTCTACTACCTTCAGTAGGTGGTTTGTGTGCTGGGACTTCTGGATGTATGTGTTGTGGAAATCCTAGGTTTGGTCTGGTCAGGGACAATGCAATGACTATGCACCTAGGTGGTAGGGTTCTGGTTGTTTTCAACAGTGCCTGCATGCCACATTTGACCTGGACTTGGTGATACTACTACATATTGCTATACAATGACCCAATATATGCATGCATAGGTGCATAGGCAACCCTACATAAAAAAAGTTAACCCAAGCTTAAAGCAAGGATCTGACCTGCTGCTTATCTGCGAAGGGTATAGGATTGTACAGTGACTCTACCCCAACAGAGCCCTAATCCTATTTCTTAATCTGTCTATCCCTGATCAGCAAGTGAGCTCTGTCTATGTCAGTGAGAGCCTTGGAGGAAGGGAGGAGTATGTCTTTCATTTTTGCAAACCAGGGATTTTCTAAGTATCTGTAAAATTACTTCAAAGCTGATGATGGGTTCAGAACTTCAGATTATGGTGCGCACTACTTGGGCTTTGACAAAGTGTGGCCTTTCTGCACCTGCTGAAACATGCTAAAGGTTCTCCTGTAAGATCAACAGGACTAGAATGCTATTTGTACAACCAGGCATGTGTCATTGTTTCATATAAAACTGAAACCTTTGGCATTTTTCAGTGCTGATTATATTAGCTAGGTTCATTCTGTTTGAAAAACTCATGGGTTGTTTGTCCAGTATCTTGCAGAGCTGAGTCTCCTTGAAGCTGATACTTTTCTAAAGTACCTGCCTTCACAAACTGCAGCAGCTGCCTACTGTCTAGCAAACTATACAGTGAACAGGTCTTTCTGGGTAAGAACAACTGCATGTTAATGAGTAGCTTGAGCATTTTGTTATCCTTAGAACTAAACTGAGAAGCAGAAGGAGTAGCTTAAAAGTATATAATAAAGGCTGAAATCCTAGGATTAGTAGCTGTTCCTGAGTTTATGGGACTACCTTGTAAATTAATGTTAAATCAACCTGCAATATCCTGTGTCTTCTCTGAAAGGGAAGGAACATAACTGTCTTGCTAACATCAAGTCTGTACCTGAGGCCTTTCTAGTCTTTATCTCCCAAACTCCTCTCCCAATTACAGTTAAGGTTTTGAGGGAGGTAAGAGCTGAATGTGTTTACTCAGTGGAGTAATTGCACTGAGTGGCTGCTGTAATGCAGACCTTGATAGGCCTCTCAGCTGTGTGTTGGAGGAATCACTCTATCAGGGAGCAAGATCCAGAAGAGATGGAATGGCTACCCCATGCTTGAAGTGGAAGAAGCCTCTTGCCAGATCTCCTGGCACTGAGAAAGACCTAGAGTAAGACTTGACAGGATACACTTGAATACTTATCAAGCCTAAAGAATCTAGAGTGAGCACTGTTGTAGTGAAAATTGTTTCTGGAGAAAATTTATCTTCTAGATGAAGATTTGCCTACAATAGAGTAACACAGTTGTTTTTTTCTCCTCTGATCAGCCAGAAACACTTGCTGCATTCACTGGTTATTCATTAAGTGAGATAGTGCCTTGCCTGACTGATCTGCATAAAGTATGTCTTGATCCTCCCCATTGCCAACTGCGAGCAATTAAGGAGAAGTATAAGCACTCTAAGTAAGTAACCAGGAAGTCAATGTTGTGTAACTTGAGGGTGATAAGCACAGGATGACTCTGGTTTAACAGCTTGGGCTACAGCTGTTGTAGCTAGAATTTTTCTCGGTGGTCAGCTCCTATTCCTGAAACAGAAATTTTTGTCAGCCTCTGGAGCAGAAAGCTTTTTCTAACGAGGAAAGTAGTTCATAGGTACACAGATGTACTGGATAACAATTCTTCTGCAATGTTGCATGATGATTCTTTTCTTCCCCAATGTATTGCAAAATAAGGTGATTAAATTTCTTAGCTCACTAAGATCTTTAGTGACTGTATTTCTATTCCAGGTACCTACAGGTGTCCCTTCTGGAGCCCCCAGCAACTCTTCCTCTACAGTAGAGAGACTGGATCCTGGATTGTGGATTACTTCATCCCAATCAGCAAAGCTGAGCTGATATTTCTCAGAGCACTGCAGGTCATGTGTCTGTAACAACAGTCATCAGAATAGTTTTTATCTAGTATTTTTTAATTAGATGCCTTTTCAGAAATGGATATTAGACTATAGCTTTTAATATATTTGGCAGCACTTTTAATAAATGTCTTATACTGTTCCTCTGTGCATCTTCTTACTCCTGATTAATATCTGCAGTAACAGTGAGTGGAAAGGGCTGAAGGTTTGTTTATAAAAATCATTGTGAGCAGGGCTTTTAACCTAGGTGGAGTGGATAAAGTGTATCTTGAACCAACACAACCAGACATCTCCATAGGCATAGGTGTATTTGCTGCAGTATCTTATCTGTTTCTTTGTCTCCTATAAGACAAGATCATGTGGCCATGAACAGAACTTCTTTCCTGCAGCTTTTTTACTATATCACAGCAAAAGCATCCAAATGCAAGTGGTCTAAACTCTTGTGTGGAAGACCAAGGTTGAGGTAAAAGTAAAACGTCCCTTTTTGGAGGTAAGGTGGATTCCGCTGCAGGAAGGAGAGATTGTGAACTGGTAGTCTTAGGAACAGTTCAAACACCAGTGGATAAACTACAGTAGAGCAACACTAAAAATGAGGGACTGGAACAGTAGGGCTGAGCTAGATGGCTGCGTGTGTTACTTGGGGTATTGATTAGTCTGCTGGCATAGCTGTTTGAGGAGGACCTCCCCCTGCTGCTAGAGCACTGATGAACATGAGTACTTGGCAGTCTCTAGAGAAAATTCAGTCTGGGCAGGAAGAAGTGGGTGATGGGACAAGACTGAATAGCTGTCTTACCCTGAGCTGCTACACTGTCTTGTGTCCCCCACTTTAGTGTTTTTAAAAAACAAAATATATCCTTGCATACTCTTAAACACAACCCCTGTCCAAAGTAGTTAAAAAGAAGAGTCAGTTGGTCATGCTGGTCAACATCTAGAGAACTATATCCAGCTCATATAAATGGCAAGGTAAGTCTGAGACATTCTCTTACTGGACGAGTTTAAAACTTGCAGTGTTTCCTGCTTCCTAAGAGTGATCTGTGCAGGGGATTATGTGCTTTCCAAGCAAGAATGTGCTTAACACTCTGTTAGCCCGCAAATTCAGCTGATGTACTTAGTGCCAGCTAACAAGCATCTTAATTTAAAATTAAAATCTGATTATTGCTCCAAAATGGAGGTAATTATTGACGTGGAGATTTTAATATACAAAACAGTCTCAAAGTAAATATTGTTTAGAGGGGATATTTCAGTTCCCATCTAGCCTGTGCAGTTCTTGGTCTCTTGCTTCAAAGACATTCTAGTTAAGAAAAGGCATCTGTCAGTATTTACTGATAATGATAGATGTGACCAGATACGCGATGCTTGTCTGTGGTCTCCACTTTATAGTAGGGGCTTAGGTCTAGCAATTTTGCCCATGCAATCAATTGCACAGCTTGTGGATGTATATCTTAAAGGTGAGCTATGAATTTTACTCATGCCTGCAGCCAACTCCTTTAAAGTAGGAGACTCAGTACAATGATGAGATCCAGTGGTGTCTAGTTATGATGGGGAGTGGTGAATTTCTTGGTTGCCTGCTTCATGAGGAAATGGTGAGTGTCCTGAGCAAGAGTCTTGCTTAAATCTACCAGGCTTATGAATACCAGCTTGTTTATGGTGTTTCAGGCTGAACAAAAGGTGTCCTGAAACTCTGTGTTAAAGTAATAGTGCTGACTGAACTTGCAACTACCATAGTGTTGAGTGTTTTGGAAGTAAGTAATCAATGTTTTGCTGTTTTCCTAGTCTTTTAGCATTTTCAAGGTATTTGTATGGTCATGTCCCAAGAGTAATGGGGAAGAGATGAGTTTTGATAGTATGAACAGTCTATGACCACAGTCATATGTTGTGTTCCTAGGCCAACAGATTTAGTGCATCTAACACAGCAGGAGGTATCCAGGTCTGAACTTAGTAAATATTTTACTGTGTGGTGTCTTCCTAGAAGTGAAGCTTTTATTTGATACCTTTTTAGAGTTTACTTAGTTGCAAGACAGATAAAATAGTTGCATTTAACTTCCTTGAAGCTTTAATTCTCTGGCACACAAACTTCACTGAGGTTTTTTTTAAACCTGTAATATAAGGAGACTGTTCTTTGCTTTCTTGCTTGTTTTGTCATTATTTTGTAATTGAGCTAGTGGCTTAAATAGTCCTTTAGGCCAAAAGCTAAAAAGGAAAAATTAAAGCAAGGTCATTAAGGTAAAGAATCGCATAATGCTGCAGTGTTAATGTGAATAACAAGTTTGTGTGAGAGATTAAATTTTAATTTGTGAGGCAAAAAAAGCAGATCTTGAAGTGATCTCATCTGAGGTCTGTGGATAATGATGTCATTTTGAATGTTGCTGCTCTTTTCTCAATTCCTTTTGTTTTATTGGTCTTAATGCAGAGCAAGAAAGTCTTACTGCTTTTGTATGAGTGATCCTTGACTCTTTCAGGGTGAAAACTGGCTGTTATCTCCTTTCTTGTTCTGAGTCATTATACTTAACCCGGGTTTACACCTCATGGGCTCTCCTTGGCATCTGATACTTGAGATTAAGGTATAAGAGATGCCTCAGTTGGATGTATTGTGGTAATGAAGGAAAAATAATGCTGGTTTATTAAATGCTTAAATGCAGGTGCATAAAAACACATATGAGTACTTAAAAGATGCACTGAAAATAATCAAGTGTACTGGAACATGGATTTATAAGGAGGGAGATGAAAGCAACCCAAAACGAAGCTTTAAGTCTTCATGGATGCTATATGGAGAAACTGACCTCTAAAGCTACCAACCTTGTGTGATATTTGAAAGAAACAGAACCGGACTTCAAGACAACTAGTCTTTGTTTTCCACTTCTCTGGAATGTGTTCATGTTTGAGGTAATTGGGTAATTAGAGAATAATTTAACTGTGGTGAGGACAGTTAAGCTGTTAGTTCCTGACTGAAGGGTGTCTGCCTTGCTGGGAAATCTGGCTGCATGATTAATCTGTGCATACCTGCTTGTTGCTGATTATACAGATGACTGGAGTTGGCTCTGACTGTTGAGATTGGTATTTATTTTATGCAGTGAACTTGAAGTAGCTTTTGGGGCTGCTCTTAAGCATGAGAAACAAGGCAGAAGCATCAGTGATTGCTTCCTGGAATTAAGCTTTTTTTGTCTTGCAATTTTCCCCAGCACCTGATGCACTAGAGGAAGATCATCTTTGTATACTATAGAGCTGTGTGGGCTCTACTAGGTAGATATGAACTGGAGTAGATACTGACTCACTCAGATATTCTAGAGCCCTGTCAAGTTGAATCTTATGATCTTTGTTAGGTTGTCTGCTGGTTTTAGTGAATGTATTTATTTTTCTGATTGCATCAGACAATTAAGAGCCTCACTGAATATTGTTTAGCTCTTGTCTTCACAGTTCTTCTATGATCTTTTTTGATGCTTGTTGAAAATTGCATCCCCTTACTATTAATAAAAGGGAACTAAGCTTTCTATGATGACTTGCCCATAATGAACCTCCTTAGCAACATGTTTATGGAAGATGAACACTATCTGATCTTCCTCCAGAGAGGGAGAGAAACATTGGCTTAGCCTGTGTGATGAGTAACTAATAAGTCAGCCCCAGCTCTCCTGTGCCCTGCTTGTCAGTGCAGATGGCAGCAGTGCGAATATTGAGGAGAATTAGCACAGACAAATTTTGAGGACAGTCTACAGAAAGCTGTCGGGCATACGATACAGTTAATCCGAAAGTACATGGCCTACCTTCATCAGATTAACTTGTGTCTATACTGAACCAAGATAAGAAAAGCCAGGCAGTCCTGGCCCTAATCCTCCCAAACATGCTAAAATTATGGCTCTGTCCTGGAATTTTGTCCAGTGCTTGTCTAGCTAGACTGTGCTGGTACTGAAAAATCGCTGTGTGTGGAGGAAGGCCTGGTTCCTGGCCAAATGTCTGTCTTCACTTGGCCAGTGTCCATGGTGCTTAGGGCTAGCTCCTTTCTTTTAAGCAGATTTATCCTGGGGAGAACTTGTTGGAGCAGGACAAAATAGTGTGAGCTAAGAGGCTGGGTTGGTGGCTGTGTTCACTGCTTGCTGTCTGCCCCCTTTTTGTCTTGGCAATGTGCCCAGAATGGCCAAGTGTCCTTGTCACTAATACCAGTGAATACTGAGTGAAACCATAAGGGAGTCCTCAATCCTTGTTTTCCAAATTTCAGATCCTCTTTATTTGAACACAGAGGAGCATTACTGAAGCCAAGTGCTGGAAGAACAGGCTCATGATAAAGCATTGAGTTCTGGCAAGAAATAGCTGCCTCCTTCCATCTGCAGCCAAGCTGCCTTTTCTGTTTGTTTATTATTGTTTGTGTAAATAACTTGAAAAAAATAGGAAAGAGCCCCAGGCTCCACAGTATTCGACAGATTAAGCATTTGGTGCTAATCAGTGAGGTGCTTACAATAAAATACTGTAAACCCTATGCAAGCAGAAACTGGACTGTTGCATGTATCTCAAAACAGAATCATATTCCATTTTATTTCTTTTTGTCCCTCAGAAGGAGGATAAATATGTCTGGCAGTTAACAAAACAGATGACAAAACAGACTGCAGAGGTGCAGCAGCAGCAGTACTGTTCTCCCCTGTGTTAAAGGACTGACATGTTGAGGTAGAAGAACCAGGTTGACTCCAAATTACATTTGCATAGCACATGCTTAGGAACAATATACCTGTCGCAATGCCATGATGAGTTGTCACCTCTCTTTATGGAAGAGGCATACAAAAACAGTCTCAGGCTCAGCCACACGATAAAAGACCTTGAGCTTTTTACTGTGTTAAATCAGAAGCAAAGTGCAAACCGACTCTAGAATAAAGCCACTAGTGATACTATATTCTGATAGTCTCCAAAGAATACAACCAGAAGAGGGCACCAGCGTCCTCGGTCTGTGGCTTGAGGGGAGAGTCACTCTAAATTTCCTGAAAGGATGCTGGGTCAGAGCTCAAGAAGGCTGTTTGGTCTTGGACTCATTTGGTCATGTTTTTGGGTAGGCTATCGACACGTGAGACTACTGCAACAGTACCATTACACTCAGTTGTGCTTCCATTAAATGTAACCAGAACTTAGTGAAGCTGCAAAGTCAGGGTGCTGGCTGTGCTGCCTTGCTCTTCCGTGTGATTCTCCACGGATACTTGAAAACAAATGCATTTTTTCAGAACATCTGTAGTCTTGTACTGTGAAGTTTGACTTTTTGCACTTGTTTACCCAACATTTCCAGTTAGCCTGATTTTTATAGCCAGGAAAAAGATCTATTTGATGTTGATTTTATCCTGTCTGAAGTAGCTTTAAGTTTAAGATATTATGGAAGCTGTTAATGACCAAAGTATTCTGTTGAAACAAATGTGATACAAGCTGATGGAGATGCTCTTCTAAGGTTTGTGTGGGAAAGAAGAGAATTCCTGCCAGATGATTCAATCTTATTTGGAAGAAGGAGAACAAAAATTCGGATTATGATTAAGTTAGAATGTGTTCCTCTTGCACAGTGAAAACCTCAGTGTTAACTCCTCTTTCAAGGTAATCTATTTAGATGGAGAATGGTTGTGTAAAGCAATTATGTCCTTGTTTGTAGTGTTTAAGTGTCATTTCTCTTTTTAGATGTCATGTTTTCCTTGTTTTGTTCCCAGCTTGAATTGAGTTTTACTATCACAAGCTGCTCACACATTCGAACCTATACTTTTTGTTTATTTGCATCTATTTCTAAAATGAATTTTCTCTCAGCTTTAGCCTCTAAACAGAAGGCAAGTGCTGGTGGAATCAGTGGAGAGCTTGTATCCAGATCATTCGAGTGCTGTAGTAGGGATCTAATATTACTGAATGCAATACCTTGTGGTAAAGCATTCTTTGAGTCAAATGGAAATCTTTTCTTCTTGGACAGTTATGCTGCTGAGCTGTGGCAAAGTTTGGGTTCCTTTTTATTTTCAAGCTTTTGGGGGTATCTGTACAGATTTTAGGCCAGTTGCTGAACCAGGTGTCCCGAGATCAGCAGCATGGGCTGCCTGAGGCACCACATGGACACTGGCTAGAGGAAAACAAGTGTTTTGTTTTGGTAATAGTAGCAGTTTTTGAGGTGTTAATGTCTCTTATTCAAGAGGAATGGGGGCAAGCAGACCATGTCTACATCCTGCATACATATCTTCAGTAGGCACCTGAGCACCTTTAAACAAATGTAATTTTCCGTATATGCAAGCTGAACATTGTACTTCTTCCACTGTCTATTATCTCATCATTCAGTGACTGCTCACAACTTCCAAATCATGTGGAAGGAGGACACTGCTCTGCAGAGGCTCCTTTGCCATCACCATAACACTATGCAGGGCTCCTGGCCCAGAACCAGCAAATAATAAAACTCTCCCAGCGTGCAGGACTGATACACTAGCGCTCAACAGAACACACCCATTTTTAGAAGCATCTGCCTGCATGGAGTCTTAAATGTGAAGTTGCTGTCTAGTCTCTTTTTTTGTCTAGTTATCCTGTATCACCTGGTGACTGTGAGAGCCCAGCAGTCTCTGATGGCTCTATTTTTTCAGCAAGTAATCAGGGAAGAAAGCTCTGCTATAGTTTGCCAGATTATGCCTCACAGAACTACTTTCTGTAGGTAGCTTCTTGTCTTAGTACATGAACACTTGACCACCATGAAACTTGCAGCACAACTGCTGCCACAGCTCCCAGACCTCTGCTTAATACTCTTCTCTGCGGCAATTTAGAGGTTACTGTCTGGGAACTGCTGACCTATGTAACATCCACTTGTGTTTAAAACAAATGCTGACTCAAAGTGGGAAAATCCTGTATTGTCAAATGAAATTTCCAGGACCTTTCATGGTTATCTTGTCAAGAGAAAAGGATTTTTTTCAAAGACAAAACTAAAAACCCCACCCCCTACTCTAATTACCAAGAGTACTTTGTCAATATCAGATCACTATTGTACTGGATTGTCTCTAGCGGAACACAGTATTAATTAAAAGTTGCTGTTTCTTCCATCTGGAGTAATTTGTGGATGCTTTGGAATGGGAAAAGCCTCCACAGGAGGTATAAGCATCTGAAAACATAATATTTTGGAATATTTGCAAGTCTCTTTTATGGTGTGAATGAGTGATTAAGGATGTTCAAGAAGATCCTTTGTGCTAATTCATATTAAAGAGAATGAAAAATTCAAGAATAACACTAATGGTATAAAATTCAAAGTAACATTAAAGCTTAGTACGGTATTAAATGTAATGAATCTATCTGCCTTTGATCTTTAAGTGACTGCTAAAGGATTAAAGGCTGTCACTGGACTTTTGTTTACTACCCTTCTTGTGTGCAACTATCCTGAACTATTAAAATCTTCACTACATTTCATCTTACCTTCCAAGTAGGGTTTGCATTCCAACATATGAATGACCCACAATCAGCAGCTTCTTGCCTTTTCCTACAAACAGGTTATTATAAATACTTCATCCGACAGTAAATGTTGTAGAAATATTCAATATAGTGTTGCTAACCACTGATTAACAGTATTGATTATCTATAGTGAGCTCTTTCTGTATCAGCTCATGAAATGTTAACCACAGCATCTTTACTTTGTGGTCAGATTTTAAGACAACATATTTTAGAAATATTTTGACTATGTATGCTCTGCATCCAAGGTTGATGTTAACTGTCTCTGAAAGCTCATCAACAGAAGCGGTGCTGACCTAGGACTCTGCACTGTTTGGTGAAAGGCTTGTCTCCTTGCATTTTTCACTAAGGAAAGTTCTACATTTCACTGTAGAAAGCCACGTGAACACGCCTCCAGTGCTCACCAGTAAGCACTTGGAACAAAAGGAGGGGGGTAGTGTCATAGTGGCTGAACAGGAATAGGGCTTCCTCTTGTTTGAGGAGCCATAATGCAATTGTTCTTTTGCTTAATTCATTGTCTCATTTGTATTCATTCTGTCTTTAATAAATTCTCTGTAGGGTTCTGCTGAGCAGAGTACTTTTCATTTGTTTCACCAGTGGTTGTGCTCTCTGGACCTTAAGTTACTCTGTGTATGAACAATATCAGGTTGTGTTTCAACCATAGAAGAAAACTATATAATTTGAAACAAGCGGTATGTTAGGGTAGGTGTGGGCAATAGTTAACTAAAACGTCTGTTGCAGCTCATTCTTTGACAACACTAAGTGTTCTCAGTGTATAGTCAGAATGTATAGATGCCTTAGTTGACACTACCTCTATCAGTGCATATATTAAGGTCAGATGATACTATCAGGCTTTCAGATGCCTCTTATACCTGTTTAGTCATTTTTGTTGCTAGATTCCTCTTGGTACTAGACCCTCTCTACTCTTAATTTCTACATATCTGAATCTAATTTCAAGTCCTTTCATTTATCCTCCCCCCCCAGGTTAAAGCTCTTCACTAACTGCAATTTCTTCCCATGTGAGAATGTAACAACAACAAGTAGGTTGCCCCATGGCATTTATTTTTTCTTGTAGACAACAAGAAGTTGTCTACAAGAAGTCTATCTGCTTTTTATGGTGATTAATTAGTATTAGCTCTCATGTCTATAGCACTTCTCCCCAGTTACTGAGCATCCTCTTAAAACATGGGCATTCCAGTATGGATGCAGCTCTCATTGTGATCTCATGAATGCAGTAGGTGTAAACTGCAGGACTGCAAGGCCCCCAGTCCCTGAGGAAAGTAACTTTATAATGAGTATTGAAAGTACTGGCAGCTACATACTGATGAAGGTAAGACTCTTGCTGAAGCCTGCTTGTAATGAAAAAGGCAGTCTCTCTGCCTCCTGGCAAGTTACCAAAGCCATCAGTTAGGCAGGAGTTGGCCAGATGTCTTCTACAGTGAGAAACACTGCTAATCTATCCTAATTGTAACTATTATGCCAGTATTAAATATCACCATCTGCTTTTCATCTGACGTCAATGGTGCTAAAGGACTTTAAGCTCTTCAAGGTATTTCTTTACATTTCAGAGGTGACAGCATGGATTTTGGTCCCGATTTTGTTTCTAGAAGCAGTCACTTCAGTGGTGCTTGGATGGTCAAACATGACTGGGACTTCTTAACTCTTCTTTAAGTGTAGTGGAAGCAAAATAATTAAGGTAAAGGAGGATAAACAGTTGATGTAGATAAAACCCTGAACTGGGTGGGTAACTTAGTAGTGAAGGACATGGCAAAGCCTGAGCTGTGCAAAGACTTATATCTCCCTTAGTCTTTCCTGGGAGGCTTGTGATGAAGCCCTTCCATGTCTCTGAGATCTGGGGAAATGGAGATCCTTGTGGGAGAAGAGGACTGAGTTAGGGATGGTCTAGTCATGGGGGCACACTGGGTGTCTGGGGTAAGGTGTTGGCTACAGGCTGGGTCTCTCTGCGCCAGACAGAGGTGATTCCCACCAGCTCCATTAGACCCACCACATGGCCCAGACAAGATGCTGGTGCCTCTGGGAAAGCATATGTAAGAAAAGATGGAAAATACCAAAGAGAGGAGGAAGCTGAGGGAAGGACAAGGTTGGAGGAAGAGAAGGTTCTCTGTGGCTGCAGAGCAGGTATCCCTTGCAGGCTATGGAAGGGATCCATGCCAGAGCAGGGGGGAAGCCTGAGGAAGATGGAGTGGCAGAGAGGAGCCTTTGCAGACTGACTATAACCATGGAAAGGATCCACAACAGAGCAGGGGGAACTGTGAGGAAGATGGAGTGGCAGAAAGGAGCCGTTGCAGACTGACTGCAGCCCCCTGCACTGCTGAGATCAGAGAGAGGAGTCTGGAGTGAAGCCGAGCCTCGGCAAGCAGGAAGGTGAGCTGCTTTGAAGTTTGCCTCTTTGTTTCCTACTAACCAAATTGGTAGCTAAATAGTTCTCTTAATTGGCAATAAGTTAATTTTCCCAAACTGAAGTCTGTTTTGCCCATGACTGAGGAAGCTGGATTTGTTTAGCCTGGAGAAAAGGTAGCTAAGAAAAACTGAATTGTTTTCAACTGCTTAAAGGAAGCTTGTTAGAAAACTGGAATGGGATTTCTTTGAGGGACATTGCTGAGGCTGGGAGGCAGCAGCTGGAACTTGCAGCAAGGTAGGCTCTGTCTGCACACAAGGAAAAACACTTTACCATGAGACTGGTTAAGCACTGGTGCATGTTGCCCAGAAATATGGTGGCACCTCTGCTCTTTGCAGGTCCAGAGGTAATGGAACAATCCTAGAGCATCTGCTCTGGCTGTGAGATTGGCTCTGCCCAGGTGGCCTCCAGAGGGGTGGTCTGACATAGGTCCTTCTGTTATAGAATCATAGAATGTTTTAGGCTGGAAGGGACCTCTAGAGATCATCTGGTCCAACCTCCCTACAGAAGTAGGGAAATATCTACCTAGGGCAGGTTGCTCAGAGCCCTATCAATCCTGGCCTTGAATGACTCCAGGGATGGGGCCTCCACCACCTCTCTGGGCAGCCCATTCCAGTTATCTATCATCCCATTATCCCATAGGATGTACTGATAGAAGGAGGAAATATAACTGGGGATTGTTTTGCCCTGTGTTCCTATTCAATATGAACAGCTACATGTTGATTAAAATGGCAGTGAAGGATGAATAGAGCAATATTATGCAAAAAGGTGTGGAGTAGTCTCCTAATTACCTGAGCTGCTGAGCAACAGAGCCTCCACTGTATAGTATGTTACTATGTGAGCTTGTTTATGTATATAAACATATACATACATATTAAAGATGAAGGGTTGTATCCAGGCTGCCTTTGGTCAGTGCCTGACCTGAACACCGTAACATATAAAGCTGAGAAAATGTTGACTTTTGGACACCTAATTTTGAAACCTGGAAGAAAGGAGCTATGGTCAGTGAGAAGCAGTCCAGGTGCAAGTTAATCCTTCACATTAAGGATCTATCACATTATTGAACCTTAGGATCCGTAGTACTGCTTGGGATACAAGCTCTGCAGAGCACAGGTCAGTACAGAGGTCAAACAGTAGTTATCTTGCTCTAGATTTGAGTCACTGGCACATGCTGCTATAGATGCCAGAAGTATATCGTTCTAGTTAATTATGTATCATACATGTCAGTAATATTTTTGTTTCATCAATGCTTATCAAAGCCGTGATAGTGAAAATATTGCCTTCTGCTTTTAGAAGAGTCAGCTTCTCTTCTTGCAATCAGCTTTATTTGACATATCTGTGCCTCCTCCAATCTGGTGGTCTGATCCTCAGAAGTTTAATGTGGGAGATAGGAAATTTACTTTAATAGTAAGATTCTCTACAGCTGTGGTGTGTTGACATTTTTTTTGTATTTTTCTTGCCTTCTGATGCACCCGTACACACAGCCTCTGACTCATTTGATCATGTTCTTGGTCATCTGTGTGCTGACACTGTTAATTTTGAGATCCTGCACAGAGCTTCCATATATGATCTGTCACCTGTGTCCCTCAATGCTGTCACAAGCATATCTGTCATAATTGATGATAGAAATATCATCATAACAGCTTTCATAAGTGTTTTTGTGCCCATTTGATCCATTGTACCATTTGCTGCTATGATGAACAGAAACGTTATTTGCTGACTTTAACCTTGGTACCCTAGATGATGAAACAAAATCAACTCCATGGCATATAGTAACAGTTTATTAGAAACAATTTGGGGCTAAAACTGAACTTGATGTTGGATGTGAAAGACTCCACTTGACTGACACAAGTGGTGGAGAAAGTTTTCGGGAGTGCCTAAATAACCTAGAAGCCTAGGTCATCTTCAGTTTAAGACTTATACTCCTGAATTATTTAGATACTTAAAAACTGTCAGAATCAGTAAACCCCAGTTAAGCATCACCACTGTGCAGCTTGTTCTCACTTTGAAATGCACTAAGAAGTGTATTAACTCATTCACTCACCTCTATTGGTTTTTAACTGATTGCACTGTGATACGGTGATAGGTTGTTGTAAAATGTGGCAATGTTTCTTTCATTATTTAAGAAAAAAAAAAAAATCTCATTAGCACTGCAGAAGCTGAAGTGTTGTAAGGTACCAAGAGCAGACAAGTGCTGGTCTGGAACCTCAGTGAAGGTTTGGGGTTTTCAAAGGAGTGCCAGATTCCACTGTTAGTGTCTTCTCAAGCAGGCTCATACTGCAGTTTTTCAATCACCTAACACTGCTCTAAATGTTGTGCCATTAATCTCGATTATAACAGCAATGTAAAATAGTTTTCCTGTTTTGAAATTACTGTGCAAACACATTTACTTAAACTTCCACGGGAACCAGGGCTGTAGCAAAGTCTCAGCAGTAACCTAACAAGAAACATCTTTACTGTTCCCCCCAGGGCTGCCAGTTCTGCATATTTACAGATTGCCTTTACATTAATAATTCTAGTCATAGTTGATCTCCATTTCTGGAAAAGCCTGAATATTGTATTAGATATGTTGAGCAAATCAGCAGATGCAACATTTATAATCTTTTGCCCTTTTGTGTGTTTTATGGGAAATGGCATCAAGTCCATGCTGATATTATTTAAATGGAGAAGCTTCATGCATTTTTATAGTTGGTTGTTTGGGTTTTTTTACAGAGATTTTGCACCATTGTTTTGCAAAATGCTATAACTCCTAGAAACAGACATAGTGTTATACTGACTGACTAAAATGAGCCTGGAAGTCAGGTCTCAAACTCGTTTGAGGCAGGAAAGTAGTGGGGGGTTTTCAAAGGCACTCACAGGTACTCCTTCCAGTTGAAGGAGGTGGGAGTGTCAGAATTCATAGGCCTGCTTGAAGGAATGATGTGAAGCTTTTTACAGGAATTTTAACCTCATTTTCTTACAGTTTCTCTGTCTGCAAAAATGAAGGCAGTAATAATCCACCACAGCCATGGCAGTTAATGTCTAGTAAGAGCAACAAAAAAACCACTAGTGAAGTTTCACATAGCATGGAAAATTGTGTTTGTGTACTAGTAGCTTAGGTTGTTCTGGTCTGGTCTAAATTTGCCTCCATTTCTTTCACAAAAAACAGAAACAGGGATCAGAATAACTGGGCAGACAACTGGGACTGTGACATCTGGTCAGAGCAGGAATCTGATCAAGAGCAAAGGCAACTAGTAATATGGGATGGATGAGGTGCAGAGATAGGTGGGTGGCTGAAGCTTGCTGAGAATGAAGGATTTAAGGAGATAGAAGGGGTGAATGTGAGGAGAAGTCTGACACTCATTAAATAAACTGTGTAGTGTTCCCTTACTCTCTACAGAAGCCTTTACTCATACAGGTTAACACATTGGAAACTGCTTACGTGATTGGGAGAAGAAGGTGGAAAAAAACCCCACAACACACAAAAAAACAAGCCAAAAAAATCACCAAAAAAACCCAAAACAAATAAAAAGAACCCACAAAGCAAAACAAAAAACAAAACCAAACAACAAAAAGAGTAAAATCCTCCAGATCTTTTGGGCTTAATGCCAGCCCTGACAGGGATAAGTGTTGCTGAGGAAAAGAAGAGGGAAAAACGACTGTTTCTAGACTGTCTTACAGGACTGTTTTGCCCTTGGACGTCTCTGGATAAAAGTTGTGGGGTAGAGGCACCTGCTGTTGATGGTTTACAAGCTCGGGAGATCCAGAATTCAATTCTGTCCCTGCTAGGGCAGGTTAATACCTCTCCAGTTTTTCATGGTAATTGTGACAAATGGGAGCCCAGGGGCTCAGCTCTTTTCCTCTGAAAACCAGGCTTTCTGTGTGGGTGGTTGATAAATGGAAGTCTTGCAGCTTAAATGTCTGCCTTCTAGTCTTTTGTACCTTTTTTTCCCCCACCTATAAAGATAAATCTATTTCAGCATTGCTTTGTGAAGATATTCCAAAGCTTTTTCCTGAGCAAGTAGAAGGTGTAAAATTGTATATGATTTAAGAAAGCAATATATTAGTAGGAGGAGTATGAACATAAAAATATTTCTGTGGGTACCCAAAGGAATGGAAAACCTATTTACCTACTGCTGAGGCTGGGAAGGAAGAAATGGTGGGTAAATACCTTTTCTGCTTTAACCTTCACCCTTTGGTGGTTTTAGTTGGACTCTTAACTATTGTTAGTGACAACAAGATGACAAATCCAGCTATGATAGATGTAATGTTGAAAGAGTGAGTCATTAGCAATCCCCTCTGAGAACTAGAGGTCAACTGAGTTTCAAAAGACTGTAAAATTAAAATACAAATTTAGATTTTTGTTTGTTTGTTTTGTCTGGGGGGGGCGGGGAGAAAGGAGGTACCAGTAAGTTATACATTACTTGGCCTCTGTTTTGAACCGGGAATACAACAGAGGGAATGTTAATATTTAAAATAAAATAACTTCTAATGACCTAGACAATAACTGAGGTGCATGAGTGGATGATAGCCAACAATTTAAGATATGAGCTAATTGTATATCAGCCTAGTGTCCTCCTAGGATGAGTGTTGTAAGCAAAAGAAAAGTAAATATGTTTTTTATTTTCTTGATTTTTTCAGGAAGACTTGTCTGTGATGACACATAAGTAAGGGGAAACCTGGATTTGATGAAACTGAATAGGGTTACGTGATTGGTAGGCAATTGTACTCGGAAGATAATTGTCTCTAGCTACTTGCCCAAATAGGTAGTCATAAATGAAAAGTTATTTTCTCTAATGACTTAGATGAAGTAGAGAGCATGCTTATAAAACTGCAGGTGTCACTAAGGTGAGAGAGGGTGCAGATCCACTGGGAGACAGCTTCTGTGTTCAAACAGTCCTGCCAAGCTGAAGCAGTCTGAGCAGAAGGTGTTCTTCTGTAAGGGCAAATACGCTTTGGCAGAGGCAGGAGCAAGACAGCTGGGGAGTACAGAGTGGAGAGGTGTTGCTGGGGGATGACTGTGTTTCACAAAAGAGTCTGCAATGTCAGGCTGGGAGGTGTTCACAGGAACATGGTCTGGCAGATATAAATGCATCCTTGCACATTGCTCAGAGCAGTAAGGGAGGCTCCGAGAGGGTCTGGAGGGAGCATGGCCAGCTGCCCATTATGCACAGCTGCTGCAGAAGGCCTGACTTTCCTCTCCTTGGAGAAGGGAGGGCGGAGGGGGTACATGATTATGGTCTTCAAAGACAGGTAAGGGAAGGAATAAATCACAGAGGCATCAAGGAGTAATAGGCTTACATTACAACAGTGGAGGTTTTAGTTCTCTCTGAAGGAAAGACAGCTGAGTATGAAAATTCATCATCTCAGTGGTACTGCTTTTGGAAGTTTTTTAAGAGCAAGTCAGGCAGGTAAGTACTGAGATCAATACAACTGTGGGTGCTGCTGCCTTAGAAATGGGGAGGGCAAGATAACTGCATGAGGAGATACTCTTAACACAATAGTATGATTTTGTATGAAACACTGATAGAACCAGTAAGGCAGAACTCTTATGACACTATGTTCTTGTCATATTTTCCCAGGATATGAGTAAAAATATGGCTTTTTATGGCTCTTTACCAAGCAATTCTGCCAAATCAGGGTCTAGCTTGAGGGTTTGCTGACTGTCCAAGTTGTTTGTTTTTGCTCATGCTGGCACTCATTACAACATGTTTTGGAAATGATGCTGATGCTGGAGAAGAGAATAAAAGCCAGCTCATGCTCTCGTGGCTCTGTCAACTCAGCACTGTTCTGTGTATTCATATTGTCTTTGATGTGGTTGCAAATAGCCCTGAGCAACAGAAGGGCCATATAGCTAGAATGAATATCATCCATAGGGACCTGACCCTCTCATACTTGTATGCCAAATACCCACATTAAGTAAAATAATATTAATAATGAAAATGTGAGGAGTAAACACAGGCATGTGACAGAGGTCAGAATGCAGAGAATGTATTCTGAATTTCTGTAGTAAAAGAAAGTCTTCTCTCCTACCTGTGTAAACTATAAGGAGTCCATCATATACAAGGATAATTCAGTAGGAAGATACCTCACAAGGTCTCTAGTCCAACTTCTAGCATGAAGTAGGATCATCCGTCAAGGCAAAACTGGCTGCTTGGAGCTTTATTTCATCTGGTCTTGAAAGCCTCTAGGGATGGAGATGGCACAATCTCTCTGGCAACTTGTTCCACTGCTTCACAGTCCTCGCAGTGAAAAAGTTTCTCCATATAGCCAGTTTGAGCATCTCTTGTTTCAACTGGTAGTTATAGTGTATCATCCTTCCGTCATGTGCCACTGTGAAGATCACAGTTCTGTTGTCTTGATGGCATCCTCAAAGATATTGTATAGCATTTCCCCTCCCCCCCCACTTCCATTAGTAAAGTGAATTAATTGGTTTTTGTTTGTGTGTGTCTTTTTTTCCCTGTGTTTGTTTGTTTGTTTGTTTCTGGTTTTGTTTTGGTTGGGGTTTTTTTGCCTCTAATGTATTTGCCCTTGGGCACCAGAAAAATATCCATACCTCCATTTTCACAGATAGAGAAGTAATCTCTCCTAAGAGAATTTGTTAGATTTAAATATCCTGTTGATCTATCATTGAGGTGTAACTCAGATCCAGATTTAAACACACACATATTTAGGCTTGTGCCATATGGATTCCTTCATGTGAAGTGAGTGCTTAAGCTCCTGTTATATTCTGGTGAGGTGAAGTCAAAACAGCCATTGGTGCATAGAGGTTGTTTCACAGAATCATGGAATGATTTGGATTGGAAGGGACCTTAAAGGGATCTAGTTTCAACCTCCCCTGCTATGGGCATGGACGTCTCCCACTAGACCAGGTTGCTCAAAGCCCCATCCAACCTAATCTTGAACACTTCCAGGGAGGGAGCATCCACAGCTACCCTGGGCAGCATGTTCCAGTGTCTCACCACCCTCACAGTGAAGAACTTCTTCCTCATTTCTAATCTAAATCTACCCTCTTTCAATCTGAAGCCACTATACTCTTATGTTTGTCTCACAACTTAATACGTTCAGCTGCCTTGTTCTCTGGAGTCCACTAGCCATGCTGAGTAGATCTCTACTGGCTATAGTGGCATTGGCATGCCAATGGCTACATATGAGCCATGGCAGAGACACAAACTTGTTCATGAACCTGGAGCTGAATCCCACCAGAATAAGCTGGCTCAAATTGTTACAGGAAGTCAGTAGCAGAGTACCATTTGAACTTCCATCTCTTTAGTCCATGCTGGATGTTCTACGTTATGTTCTACATCTTCTGCATAACAAAAGAGTTATTTGTTTCCAGAGAAATTGTGTGACTTTGCCTGGTGAATATCAGAGGACAGGGAGGCACAGTTTGTTCAAAGCAGCACTAGTAGTTTAGAGAATTGTGCGCAATTGTTGTTTTTTTTCTTATATACAAAGCTTGTTTGACAGTTCTGCAACAGCATTTTCTATGGTTTTCAGTTCGGTTACATTGGGTCTAAATGCTATGATATGTTCTCTCAAGTAATTTATTTAAAAGTCTGATAACCTCCTTTTGGACTGACATGTGGAAATGACAATGAATTCAATATTGAGCAAAATTAATGCTTGTTACAGAGGAGAATTCAATGCACATGAAAGTAGAGTGACAGTTGTAATTATTTAACCTTCTAAGGGAAGAATAGTTGCTCTGATCATAAAAAGCTTTAGAAATGCTAATTCCTTTTGTGGTTTCTGAGATGAGAGTGCACTATTAAATACATGAAATTAAAAAAGAATAGTGAAAGAGGTGTATAATCTCTTTGCTGTTCAGAGGATTTTGCTTTCTGGTATTTAGCTGTACATCAATCTCTCTCTCTTTTAGCAACTCAGGCTCTATCAGATCACATTTTCTAGTACTTATCTGACATTGCTAGTTTGGTGGTACCATAAGGAGTCTTGGTCTTTCAGTTTGAGGATTTTGTTTAACCAAGCTAGGAAAATGATGAATGATCACCTGGAAGTGAACACAGAATGACACTGGGCAGAAGAGTGATGACTGCTGTTTGGAAACCTCTGTCTTTGGAGTTCAGATGTTTCTTAATTTCTATTTAAAAATAAAAAAGCTTAAGGAGTCATAGTGTGAGTCTTCTAGGGGCATGGGGAGAGAAGACAAAGTCTCCTAAATCTCCTAATTTTTACATTTTTAGTATCCTGAGAAGATAAAGCTATTGGAATTATGGAAAATTAGAATACTTGGAAATGTAAAATTGTAATACAAAAATAAAGCTAATAACTCCATTGTCTCCTTGCTACTTCTAAAACATCCAGGTCTTCCTTTTTCTTTCCATTTCCACTTCTTGTGCTTAATAAAGAATATTCTGAAATAGAAAAGGCTAAAACCTTAAAATGTATAAGGCTAGGTACCTGCAAAGTGCTCAGTGCTGCAGTGATGTATTTTATGTAGAAGTCTGGTTATTCAGATTTAACAAAGTCTACCGAGCAAGGGAAGGTTAGTAGGATAGCTTGTGACTTCTGATAAATCTATATTGCAAAAGGAAAGTTAAATCAACTGTTCTATTTTAACCCAAAGTATTCAACTTTAAAGATATGATATTTATTGTTATATGAACATAAAGAGGGAAACAACCTCTTGAAGCTAAGAAGCATAAAAAGATGGAGCTCAGTAAGTTTATCCTCATTCCAGACATTGTGAAAATGAAGTTGTAGAACAGCCTTCCAGTAGGAGCTGTGGGCCAAGAAGGAGCTTACTCCTCCCGGACTATGGTAAGGAAGCATAAAATGTGATAGCACGTGGCAGGACACTGAAAGTGTATGTTTAGTTTGCTCAATAAAGGAGCCCAAGGAACAAACCCAAGTTTTCACTCCTCTTTGTTAATAGCTTACTTCTTGGTGTTGCTTTGGACTATGACAGCTAGCACTCTTAAAGGTGACTTCCAGGCATGATTCCAAGGACAGTTTCCTTCAAGGAAACTTCTACCCTAAAAATGATATAGATATGACTGCACCAAGGTGGATTTCCATGGCTCTCCAAGCCAAGTTCTTCAAGCCTGTCACAGGGGATTTTGCCCTTGTAAACATGCTCTTATGCCACTCCTGGGAACATTCACCTGTTGCATGGTGTCTTGCTAGCTCTCGTCTTCGCAGCTTGTTCATCTTGGAAGAAAATGTAGAGTCTTCCAAGTAAGTGCCTGCAAGTTCTTGGTCCTATTTAATACCCTCTTGACCACCGTGTGGGAGGAGGTGACCCATTTCAGGTGATAGAAAATTAACATCTGTACAATTACTAGGCCTCTGTTCCCAGCCCATGGAACTAGTGGTAAGAGCCCATAGAAGGCTGTACAAGGTCTCAGGATCTAGTGGGAGCCAGGCAGTCTGAGTCCATATTCCCTTTCATTGTGTGACATAGCATCTTCCCTAATTTTTCTTTGCTAGGATAATTGATTGGCATGTATCAGTGGCAAGCCCATGTATATACCACTACGTAGGGAGTAGGTCCTGTGGGCATTGGCACTCATACTAACTAGAAAGCAGACAAATATGATTGCTTAGACATTGCCAGATCCCCAAAGGCTTCTTCAAACCATATGCTCGCTCTCTCTAAAGGTGGAGTCTTTCGAGCAGTCTTTGGGAAGCCAGTGTACTCACATCTTCCCAGAAGACTGGCTTTATTTCTACCCGGTCACTGTTCTTAGCCTAGGCTGGGCCAAGAATTGGTGTGAGGAAGAGGCTTCACAGAGTACCCTTGGATAAGAGACTACCACACACCATTGGTTTTCCACTTCTGAAAATAATTGCTAGTGGTTAGGTGTTCGTTCACAGCAGCACTGTGTGAAAAGCCTGAGGCACCTGCCTGCTTGCTTCAGCTCAAAGAGTGAATTGTGTGACATCCAGCTGACTGAATAGCTGTCATAGATAGCGCTCAGATCAGCTACTCATGCTGACATCTTCCTAAAACTGTCTGTCAAGCAATTTCAGTTGATGGATGCTTTTGCAAAAATTGGAATCTTATACAGTTGTGAGCAGGAAAAGCCTGTATTTATGGCACGTTCTTGTTAGCAGTTCAACCAGTTCCCACCACAGGAGGGGTATATTACATGGAGGTCTTGTATTTTACACTATTTCCTAACATGATACCCTTCTTTTACCCTTATTATTCCTAGAGAGAAATAGTTTTCCTACCCTTATATGTACTCTCTTTTAAAGTGCAATGAGCCACTTGCTTTCTCTGTGGCTCGGGCAAAGATGGAGCTGTAGGGCTAGTGGCCAACTTGTGGACCATAAAGGAGAAGGAATGATGGAAAACATCTAGAAACCTCGTCTTTTCTCGTTCTTTTCCTCTTCATTCATGCTAGCAGGTGGCATGAAGCTGTAGCCCGGGGTGATGAATCATACTCATGGACCTGTGGAAATCCAGAAGCACTCTGTTTAGAGATAAGGAAATCCTTGCAGGCTTTCCCATTAACACTGACAGGAGAGCAGTGTGAGGCCTTCCCATGGGGAAAGGGCTCCATTAACCCCCTGCACTTAGGAAGGACATAGACACACTATATGCATTGTCTACCTGCAATGTAAAACAACAATGCTGCCCAAATTTGGATTTTTTCAGAGCTTCTGGCTGTAAACCAGTGAAGCTCTGGAGCAGTTCCATCACTTGCTGCTGCCTTTCAGGATCAATTGTTATCATAGGTGTGTGCAACTGAGGAAGATGTGTTACTGAATTTCATTTCTGAGCAGTTTAAGTGCTAATAGCCCCTGAGGTTTTTATAAGGTTATGAGACTTAAATCTCACTTTTTGGAAGGTTGAAGCTTATTCTAGTATATCTTGCAGGTTTTTCTTCCTTTTTCTCTTACTATTCTAATTCCAGTGTTTTCTATTTTATCAAGCCTAGTTTATTATTCCCTTGTAGAAACAGAAATAAAGGTAGCTATCTCCCACCTTCTTTTCTTTAAACAAAACTAATAGCCTATGTAGTTTAACTAGCCCAGGCATAGGTGGCTGAAAAGATTATTTTTTTTTTAATGATGTTAGGTAAAATCAGAAAATAAGCTTAATAATATAAACTATGATTAATAAACTATTTTGTTTAATATTAGTTTGTACATATATATTGTTTTATATAGGTCACCGGGGAAGAGTGGCTCTTTTGTGAATAACTCCCTTGGGATTGAAATAGCATTGGATAGCCTCATTTCTTGGAAGCAAGATGTGCTTGTGATTTATTCAGATTAGATTAGTTTTAACTCTAGGATTTTATATTATCTTCATACCCAGTCTTTATTTTTTATGTACGTTCTTGAAGTCTAAAGGTCTACAGTTCGCTGTCCTAAAGCCAGTTCTTCTCTTCTTATTCCTCTTTTACATGAGGAAAGTTTCTTTATCAGATGATTACAGTTGATGTTATCCTGATGGAATTTGCTGCAGTAGATACATGTATTTTAAATTCATATATTCATGTCTGAAATTCTGTTTTCATTTATTTTGTAACTGTAAAGATTTTAAAGAGGTTCGAGTGAAAGTATGGAGTTTTCAAGCAAAAATAAAATGAAAGCCTTGTCTCCCCTTTGTGTGCTAAGGCTCTTCCCTCAGTCAGGATAGATGCACTGCACAATCCACTTTCATAATAAAAGCCTCCAAAACTATTTTGTATTTACTGCAGAATTTGATCACAGATGGAAAAAGTAGGAGCATGCTCTCTTTTTTGATAATAAAATTCTGACTACTTTGTAATTATTAAAGTGCCTTTGGGATACAGAATCACAGAATTGCTCAGGTTGGAAAAGACCTTCAAGATCCTCGAGTTCAACCTCAACCTAACCCTCCTACCCTAATGCTAACAACCCACTGCTAAACCGTGTCCCTGAGCACCACATCCAAATGATTTTTAAACACATTCAGGGATGGTCACTCAACCGCTTCCCTGGGGACCTTGTTCCAGTGCTTAACAACCCTTTCTGTAGTTTCTCCTGGTATCCAACCTAAACTTGGAGAAACTTGAGGCCATTTCCCCTTTTCCTGTCACCAGTGAGAAGAGATCAGCCCCACTCTCAGTACGACCTCCTTTCAGGTAGTTGTAGAGAGCAATAAGGTCTCCCCTCAGTCCTCCAGGTGTTTCAAATATGCCAGTTGGGCTCTGACCCTCCTAAAATTTTTATGTGGGCCAAAGATCCTCCAAAATCTAAGCATCCACACAAATATACCTCTAAGGCATGGTAAATCTGAACTGTATTTATGGACAAAGTATAGGCTTTTTTAGGCATTTTTTTCATCAGTCAGTGAATTTTTTTGCAGTATCAAGGTGGAAGTCATTTGAGCCAAAACTTAAGCGTCTTTTCTAAACCAGCTGCCTGGGCTTGGACTTGCTTCAATCAATGGGGGGAGAAAGGTACTTTCAAAAGATGTTATCCCCTTTGTCTCACACACATGCCTTAAGATGAGATGAATGACTGCCTCGAGGCACCCATTTCTTTCTTTCTATGCTACAGGAAGGTTGACTTTTACATCTAATCTTAAACATCCACAGTCATCCCAGAAACATTTCCCTTAACTCTTTCATTAACATCACAGATAGTAATTGCTGCAGGAAAGATATGCAGATAAGAGAAAAGAGAAATAAAAGAAAGGTATGGGGAAAAAGAAAAAGGTAATGGACAATTTTTCTTCAGACAATAAACAAAATAGTAAAAGGAAACAAAGGATAACAAATAGCACTGAAAGAGGTGGCAAGGCACTGAATAAATAGCGACATTTAGTTATTATTTTAGGGCACCTTTTCTCCCGTTCATTGATATCCCTAAGATATGTTGTTTTCTTCTCAAGATTAAAGAGTTTTACATTCCTAAGACTCTGTCCTCTTGGGTAAGTCTTTCCTGTTTTCCTTCTTCCCTAGCACGATCTTGTATCTCCCTGATGTCATCTCTGAAGTTTGGATGCGATTCCCCAGTTTCTGTTTTGCATCTCTTATTTTTTTTAGCTGTGCCTCCTGGAAGCATTAGAAGCCATCTGACACGGGTTTAAAGTGACCTGTTTCTCTTCATCCTTACAGTTCAGATCCTTGCTCATACTTCCTGAGAAGTCCAGTGTAATTATTCTACCAGAAAGTGAGTCTCCTGAGCGCTGTAGGTGCTCTGTGAGGCATTAGGGTCCCACAACATCATGTGACGATTTAGAATTGGTCATGCAGTGCCATGCACCTGAGGAACTTAGTCTTAAGCAAAATAAGCCTCCATAGAGTCAGTCTACTGTGTTCATGTCATAAGACATGAGAGCATGTTGTTCACTGACAGTCGCGTGTCTCAGATGGAAGATAGGAAAAGAGAAAAGGATATTCCTCCCCTGTATTTCTCAGTAGATCTCTAACCCTCAACAGGGTTGAGAAAAGCTTGGTATTTTAGACTCCAACTTCTTGTTGGTTTGAAAAATTATACTTGAACTCATTATTCTGAGTCAGTGATGCCTTAGCGAGGAAAGAGCTTTTGTTTGCAGGCTGTGGCAGTACTTCAGACGTCTCCTGCGGTGGGTGGCTGAGCTGTACCCACACCCCCATCAGACTCATCAGTAGTGCTGCTTGCCCTGGTGGAACCAGTATGGTTCCTCCTACATGCCCAAGACGATTTTTGCAGTTCTCTTCACTTCAAAAAAATACTATGCTATCTCAGGGAAAGGTTTAATTATAGGTTTGGATTGAGATTTGGTTTTGATCTTTCTTTATATTTTTAGTATCTTTCTTACTCTTTGGCACCTGAAAGCTTTATTCTTTAGAAATGCTGGGCAGGCAATAGAAGACAGCAGAAACAATTTGTCTGCCTTCCCCATTTATGCAGAAAAAAAATAAATGTGATCCAGGCTGGGTTCAAGTAGGTAATCTCTCCTCACCTGACTTTGCAAGCTGACCTGCTGGATCTATTTAGTCTCATAAGATCCTTTTCATAGATTTTGAAATGGTGACCACTGTTTTACCAGTGATGAGCTGCTCTTCCCTCTGGCTTTCTGATTCTAGGGGGATTAGTGGAAACCACACCTTGCGTCTAGGATGTCAGCAAAAGATGTTGCTTATTGATACAAAAGGAGTGATTAAAGGATGTTAACAATTTAATTAGATGGCAATTTATGCTGCTTCTGAACTGGGGAGGACCAAAGTGACATCGTCAGATGGACCCCTTCTTTGGTGGACAGCGCTCTGCACAGTCCCATCTACAATGGGGTGTGGGCTGACATGTCATGCTCTATTTACACTCCTTCTTTTGTAGCATAGACAGCTTAGATACCACATAGTTGCATGCTGTTTACACAGAACTAATTACTGATAAACTTTTTGCCAGACCTTTTTTCCACAGCCACTTAGACCCTCATGATAACAAACACCTTCCATGTTTCTGCTGCAGCTGCCATTTTATAAAAGTTATTTTCTCTCATAAGCAGTTTTAAGCTTGGATTTTCACCCTGCACCTTTATGAATATTCGTCTTAACTCAGAAGCTCAGAACACCCACAGTTGCTAAGCTAAAAGTGAGCTATTTTTGCACTTTTACGTTGACTCTGACTCTAGGTAATTTTTGGTATGTATATGAGGGAGACAGGGCAAAACTCAGGATCTCTGGTATTTTAAGATTGTGACCATCCTGCTGAAAATACTTTTGACATCTGAACACTTCAATTTCTTCCTGATTCCTAGTTAACAGATCAACCGACAGACACATCATAATATTGGTGTACTTTGGTTGTGGTCAGAGAAGCGTGAAGAATCACTGGAGGAACTGCAAGGGCTGTTTGTCTTGCAGGTTTATTTTAATCTTTGTGGAAGCCATTCTGCCTCATTGTCACTGAAGTTCTTGTGACAGATCCACAATGTAAATAAATTCTACCCCTTTCCATAGAAAGTTTTCTTTTTATCTCAAAAAAAACAAGCCTAAGGGAAGACAGTACAATATTTCGTAAGATCTGTGTGGAAGAATGCCTTTTTCATTTCTGCTTCCAAAAAAAGAGAAAGGAAGAATGGAAAACCTTCAGCCATCTCACTCATTTCTCCTCCTCACTCTTCAGATTTAGCATGAATCTAAATGAAGTTTGAGCCTGTTGAACAAACAGGATTTTTTTTCCATAGACTGAAGAATCTCATGCCTTGTTTGCAATTCTTTATATTCTTCACCTAAAAATGGAAAGAATCACCGGATCTGCTTTTACAGTAAGAAATCTCTCTTTGGATGTCATCAGGGAAATACTGGTTTCCACATCACTACCACTGCCTTTAGGAAGCCAATGATACTTCTCACTATTGCACTGTGCATTTGGTATTACAGCACATACTCCAGAACTCCGAATAACTTTCTTCCTCAGTTGCTGGTAGTTCCTGTGTCAGATTAAACTTAGCTCCAGCAGAATTCTAGAAACATTCTCCCCCCTGTACCAGTACCTGTCTCCAAATGAGTAAATTCACAGAAAAAAAAATTATTCTCTACTCCACAGTAAAGGGTATCTGAAAATCTTGAAATCCTTCTCTTCTATATCCATAGGGCATGAAGGCAGTGACAATAAAAGGGGTGCTTCTCCTTCCTTTCAAATATACATAGTTTCACACCTTGCTTGAGTACAGTCTGCAGAATTGTATGTGAAGAGAAAGCAAACAAAAACAAAGGGGAAATCAATTAGAATGCTGCTGAAGGCAAAGACTTAATAGAAATTCACTTTATTTTGCAACACATGCTCCTGGTTTCCTTGCATGCTGTAACAAAACTGGAGGAAAAATTACCTACAATGCTACTTACAGGGGAAGTAAAGATGCAGGAAAATGGGCAGGAATTACAACAGAATTATAGAATCACAGAATCATTTAGGTTGGAAATTACCATTAAGATCACTGAGCCCAACCATAAACCTAACACTTTCAATTGCACCACTAAACCATCCACACCCATACCACATCTTTTATTAGATATAATAATGAATGTTTACTAGTGTGCCTAAGTTTGCTCTCTAGTTAACTGAGCCAGGATGCTTGTAAGGAACCCAACCCTGTAGGTGCAAGCTTGGTTAAACTGGTTTTGTGTTAGTATGTGTGCCACCTATGACTAAACGTTTTGACTTTAGGATTGCCTAGGCTGTGTTTTTGTATTTGCACAATATGTAAGTCTTTCAAATCCAAACCTTAATGTGCAAGGAAAAGATATATATGTAAAAAACGAATGAGAATTAAGCAGTAGGATTCCTAGGAATCACATGTTATGCTGAGATAACCTAGACCTCAAAGGTAGTTCATGAACCAATTGTCAGTGACCTAACAAAAGTGTTATCTCACACAAACACAGTGCTTGGGGTGTGCTGTTGGAATAATTAATGGGCAACTAGGAGAAAATACTGTCTGCAGGAATACATGTAGTTAATCTTTTAAGAAGCATCATTTAATTTTCTATTAAAAGTGCTTTAACTGAAATGTTTAAGTTTTGCTTAGGGGAAAAAAATGTACACATTTTAGACCAGAATCTTAAAAGTATTCAGATGCCAGAATGACAATGAAAGTCTGGCCCTTAGTCCAAGTGTTTTTGTGGAAATGCAAAATGTTTCTGCATAATTATATATCTCCCCAAGGAATGAGCTTTAGTAAATTCCAGTTTTGCATATTAATTTCTTAGCTAGAACGTTTAATCATAAAGTTGAAAAAAAGAGAAACAATCACCATTAGAGAAGTGGGAGCTTTAGGAAAGGGATGTGGGGCATAGGGGCACTGATCATCTGTCGAGCCATTCACCTTTGAGTCATTTGTTCCCACCAAGGTCTCCTTGGGAATAACCAAGAGCATTTCCTGACTCATGGTGTTTCCTTGCTTACTAAAAATAAACTTCTTGTCTCAGGCCATTGCCTTTGCCTCAGCTGGCACCTGGCAGCTCCAGAAGACAGTCAAAAGCCTGTCTGGCTACAGAAATAATAGGGCTAGCTAGAGAAACTGGTATTCCCACTGGGGAGGGCAGCCTCACCCATGTGAGGGTGATTTGTTCTGTTAAACTGTCCTTCCTGCAAGCAGCCAGAGGATTTCAGTTCCCACCTAGCAGGACTAAAGAAGTGAGATCATCCCCCTATACTAGGCACTGGTGAAGCTGCACCTTGAATACTCTGTTCAGTTTTGGTCCTCTCAGTCCAAGAAGGACATTGAGGTGCTGGAGCATGTCCAAAGAAGGGCAACAAAGCTGATGAAGGATCTAAAGCACATGTCTTATGAGGAGCAGCTGAGGGAACTGGGGTTGTTTAGCCTGGAGAAAAGGAAGGATGCTGTAGAGAGGTGGGGGGACAGTCTCTACTTACAAGTAACAAGTGATAGGACAAGAGGAAATGGCCTCAAGTTGCACAAGGGGACATTTATGTTGGACATTAGGAAAAAATTATTCTCCAAAATGGTTGCTAAGTGTTGGAACCATCTGCTCAGGGAAGTTGTGGAGTCACTGTCCTTGGACGTGATTAAAAGATGTGGGATATGGTTTAGTGGTGACCTGGAAGTGCTGTGTTAACTGTTGGACTTGATCTTAAAGGAGTCTTACAACTGAAATGATTCTATTCCATGATTCCTCCAGTAATCTTCTCATGTCAATTCCTCATTAGAATTTATTTTGTCTGAGAGAGATGTTTACAATCATGAATGTTGAAAAAAAGACAACAACCACATTATTTTTGCCCATGGCCTGTGGTATTGATGTTCCCTCTTGCCTGTATCCACTAATAAACAAATAGCACGTCCCATACCAGTCCTTGCTCAAAACCCTTCTGGCTTCTCAGTGTCATTCCTGGTTTTCTGCAGAAATGAGGTTTCTTACAGATTAGATGTGGGGTGTTAGCCTGTGCTGTAGGCCAAATCCAACCCATGAAGGGACCTGTCTTAGATATAATACCTGCCACAGGTCTTGCTAAAATAGTTGGCTGGGTGGAGGGGAGAAAGTGTACATGTCCTGACTGTGAGAAAGGCTGCAATGTTCACCTGAACAACAGTGTCAAAAGAGAAAACATGTGAGAGAGCATGACGGTGAGTCTTGCTCACTTGCAGGCATAAGGATACAGACACCTCTGCTTGCTGCCACTCTTGAAAAGGGTCATATCTAACACACACTTTTACAGTTGTCAGCGTGAATCAGCCTAAAGACAGAAATCCAGAGAAAACCAAACTGCATTAGTTCTGCAGCTCAATAGCCCTCTGGTGTAATTACTTTAGTGATGAGCCAGAGAGTCTATTTGATATGTCTATCTATATTAAACAAATCACATTCTGAGCTAGTTGAAATTTAAGAACTTTGCAGTTTAGAAGTATTAAATGCTATCAACCACTTTCTGTCATTAAAGAAGTACGTTTTATTTTGATCTTTGTAAATAACTGTTCCAAGGGTAAGTAAAACAAATACATTTTTTGCAATTACTGAGGCTCAATAAAGCACACTTCAAAGGCTCTAGAGCTGGTAGTGACAGATGTATGAAGTAGAAGAATTTTGCTTGTATGAATATGACACAGAAGCTCAGATGAGGTCAATGAAGAGATAAAGAGCTAATGATTATGAGACAGATATCATAGCATCATAGGGTCATTTAGATTTGAAAAGAGCCTTAAGATCATCAATGTCATGCAGGGGGCTCTTCAGTTCTCAGAGTTAGGTTTGATGTCTTTTCCTTCAGGGAGGAAACGTAACCATTTGAAAAATTCAAGTTCTGTGAAGCATAAAAGTACTTTTCAACTTGTGCCCTTTCTTCTGTACAACTGAAATGACATGGCATTCATGTAATTTTAAATTCATTGAGTTTTGAAGTATGGGTGAAATGAACTAAAACATGGAAGTACATTTTCTTCTGTAGCGCTCTGGAAAATAAGCTGTTTCAGCCAGTCAATTTCTGGAGGAAAAAAAAAATCCTATTATGCTGAATTTCTTATTTGATGCTGAGCTATTCTGCTTGACAGAGTTAATCAAACATTGATTCTTGGACTAATTTTCACTTTACTGTGTGAATGTGTGATAGCAGAAAGAATAGTCTGTGCTGATGAGGTAAGCACACTGGCTTGCTCTCTCAGTCTTCACCTTTGCAAAGCTTGGGAAAGCTTTGAATTCAAGCCCCGAGGGAGCTAGAAGGAGTTAAGAGGCAAATTCTGTGATCAGAGGCAGCAGATAGAACCATTATGTGTAGTCTAGACATTTGTCATGTAAGTGTTTAGTCTGGGAAAGCCTCCTATGGCTGGTGTTGCTTTCTGATGTGGATACCTTTTGGGGAGCAAAAGTGTTTTGGGGAGCAAAAGTTAGTAGTCACAGCTTTTCCTCTTTACAGGAAGAAGGATGATTCTACCTAAGCAACATGAATTTTTGAGATGAAGTTACAATGGCAGACTTCTCTGAGGTCTGGACACTGCCCTTGGACTGAAATTGTCAGTATTGCTCCAAGTCAGGTATGCATGGAGTCATCCAGGCATCAAGTCATTGCTTGTTTCCTACGGGAAGCTGACCTGGGATACTCAATGTCCAAACTTCTCAGTGGGTGTGCAACATGAGCAAAACACTGCTCTTTGCCACATACTTTCCTGCCGCAGCTGATGCCATTTTTCTTTCTACGCAACTATTTAAACTCTTTTCATGCTGAGTCATTATCCTTCCCTCCATTTCTTATTCCCTGGGTTATTGCAAAGCTGCATGTGCAGAATCCCATGCAGTCAAAGAAGCTTTATCAAAGTTTTCAATATTCCATTGTCAAATTGTGTCCTCTCTTTGTCGTCTCTCTCTTCTCTCTAGGTTCAATCCTAACTTTGCACCAGCTTCTTTTCAGTCCCACCAAATAATCTCATAACTGTCAAGGCAAAAGCTTTCTTTACATTTTTTGCCTTCTGAAACAGCTTTCTTGTAAATTTTTGCCCCATTGACTCATATTTCGTTTGGTTTGGTTTGTTTTTTTTATCATGTGAAAACAAATCCTTTTCCCATCTCTTTCCCTTGGTTCACCTCTCCCTCCAGGACACTAATTTTTAATACTTATACTATTTTTTTCACTTTATATCTGAGGCCTGAACACCAGGGAGAAAATATTCAAAAGCTTGGGCTTCTGTCCTTCCTTAGTATATTTTGGATTTGGAAGATGTTAAACCTGATCAAAGTTCTATTTGGTGGTTTTTGAGAGTAGCTTAAAAGAGACAAATTAATAAAATGTATTAATAAGATGTAAGACCAGCTGAAATGCTCCCGAGTGTTTGTTGTATAGCTCAGGAGTTTGTTTTAGAAGTATATTTTCTCCTTCAATGAAGACAACTTTTTCAGAACGCTGTAAAGAATTAACTATTAACAAACATCATCACTGTATTGTCCAAGCAGAGGTGAATTGCAAACATGATTAATTACATGAATAACAAAAATGAAAATTCTTCTCATAAAAACCATAAAATATAAAGAGTTGTCACTCATGAGATTAAAGAGATGTACCTTCTCCACCTGCCAGAGTTGATGGTAGATACAAAGGCAGATATCAAGGGTTTGCTCATGTTGCTTCATTGTAAGAAAGATATGAATAAAGTGCCTAGTACTCTCTTTCAGTGCCTGTGTTTCTGTATTGTTAATAATGGTAGGAATGGTCTTCCACTAGAGTATAAGGGATTTAAATCCATAAATAACTTGATTGAATAGAAATGATTTTCCATCCCTCAAGTGACCAGATTGATTTTTTTATAACTTACAAAGAGGGAAGGTACCATTACTATTGAAAGGGGAAGTCTGAATGGATCTCATGTGATTTCTGCAAGAAAAGGCAGCCTCTCTCTGAAGCATGCTATACACTTAGAACACTTTACAGCCTTACAGCCTTTATGTGCTAAGGTCAGTGGTGAGGGCTAAAGCAGCCCGGTAAGGACACTTGACAGGTTATATAAAAATCCATTAATTTTTGTAAGAAAGTCAGGCCCTCACACTGCCAATATTTTAATGAAATATTACAGATGCTTTAATGAAAATATGTGATCTGTTCTGTATCATGAAACTAGAAGCCAGTGAAATGAAGAATAAGGTGAAGTATCTTAAGAAAAAAAAGTGTTTTATCACACATTCAAATGTAATACAACATGGTTTATTCATCCATCTTTCTGTCTGTATATGAGAATGAGAGAACAGCAGTACCCCAGGGAGCTGGGTTTCATGCCCTCTGTTCTCCTCCATATACACAGGCTAGCTGTAACCTTGAGGTGCGGATTTTGGAGGACAGTTTCAATATCAATTTTTCCAATTTAGCTTCTCTAGCCGGAGCCTGAGCTGATATTACTTTGATATGACTATTATTGACTGTCGAGGTTTGTTATACGGGGTCTTGCCAGCCACTGCATTGCTATGAAAGGAGCTGTAAATGAAAGCTGAGGACATGCACTGTGTTTTTATTCTGAAGCCATCTGTGTGGAAGGACAGGTAATTCAGCATGAAAATTGAAAGGCATAATTGGAATCTGTTACAGAGGTAAACAGGTTTGATAGCAGACTGCTGCCGGGGGGGGGTTCTGCAGCCTGATTCCTGGCTGTGAGACTACTGCCAATGCAGTGCCTTTGCTGTAGGGTGCTTAGGCACCATAGATACCTTCTGCTCACATCAGCAGATGGACCACCCCGGGTGGAAACCTTCCTGAGAGGCAAGGTCAGTACCCAGACAGTGCCAAATTTGTGGCTTCAGCTGCACTACCGGTATCTAAGCTAGTTAAATACCTTAAAGAGACAAATTGTGGACTGCAGCCTAACACTGAAAATCGCCAAACCCAGACCTGCCAGTATTGCCAAGCCTGAAAGCAGCCAGTGGCTGTATCCTCATCAATTCTGCATTACCTGTGGCACCAGACAGCTCAGACCCACACAGCTGAGCCAAGCAGTGACTCCCCTGGGACTGCTGGGTGCTCCTAGAGAACAAAATTTCAGTTGGTTTCTGCTCAGTGTCCTGAAATAGCAGCTTGATTCCAAAAGCAACAGTACTGTCAGTTCTACATCTTTTCATTTACTCATAGCTGAGGTTGCTGAGGATAGCTTCTGCTCACAGGTCTCCCTTCTCATAGCCTCGAATCCTGACAACATCGGGACTATTCAGGGTCAGTTCCTTCTCAGCCTTCCCACATTGCATGGCAGTCTCTGATGTAAAATGAGTCTTTTGTTTTCATGAAGAAGAAGAAAGTCTCAGAATCTAATAAGCAGCTGTGAGTGAAGGGAACACACCACCACTGATTCACACTCATGTGCAGGTTGCCACTTGCTAGTTTGTTTCTGTTGCTTATTTGAACTACTGTTAGCTCCCGTCCACAAGCAGGCAAAGCCACACACCCCTACTGCTGGTAATGAAGTACAACGCCTAGACTACCTGACAAGGTATTTTCTAACTGAAATCCATTCGTGCCAGGGTATTTCTTTAATACAGAGTTGCACAGAGGGTGGCACAGAGACTTAACTAAGAGTTTACTACTGCTAAATAACTGAAATGCCATGTGAAATATCAGTTGAGAACTTGAAGTAATTATACCCACTACACTCCTCTAATTAAGATGTTACTTTCCACCAGAGACAATGAGCCAGATTCTGTATCCAAGGTAACTCCACAAAGCAGTTTAGAGACTGAATTTATACTCCAGAAAAAGATAATAGAATTTATATTATTAATTTCCTTTTATGGTAGTAGCCCACCAGGAACCTGGAAAAGCCTTGCCAAAGTTATTTATATGTAAAATTGAAGTATATTTTGAAGGCATATTTTATAGTCCAAAACCTGTTAAGGAGCATTCACCAACAATTTAGATTTCTTAGGCTGAACAGCAGTGTCACTGCTGCAGCAGATTTGTTAGATCCTGTCTATCATGTTCCTTGCTGAAAATGAAATCACTCCTGTTAGACATTTGAAAAATCTGATCCGTGACCTTTTCTAACTTCCTGTCACAAGGAAGATGCAAAAGTATAAAAGCTTCAGCCTTCACCTTCAGTGCATGTTCAAGGTGGCAGCACAAAGTGCAGATCCACTGCATTTTATTTCTGTGCAGCACAGTCCTTTAGTTCCTCAATTCTCATTACAGCCAATGCAGTAAATAAAAAATATATATAAACCAGATGATAAACAGGGAGGAAAGTTGAGAAGAATAGCAAACTTAAACAAACACAAAAGTTATACAAACTTACTAAAGCTCTATGCAATGGAAGATGTGCCCAGGACACTGGTGAACAGAGCATTTTCACAGTGTTACTGATGTGGTTCCTATTTGCAAATGCTTTTGTCAATGTGACACTGATTCACACAGGTCTCGGTGTCTGTAATTACAGTCAGGGAAGCTCAAACTTCATCAGAGGAGGAAGATGCTGGGTGGTTACAGGAAATCCATGGACACAGGCTTTTCTGCTGACAGTTTAAAACTCTTCTCAGCTACATGCAGAATTTGCATCTTTGTATCCCACTGAGATTTATGGAGATTTTTATTTTTTTTTAATTCCCTCTCTGGTGGCCTTTCAGTATCCTTAAATTTAATTTTAGAGCTCTAAAGCTATGGCCAGTTGTACCAGGGATATTCTATTGGGTTTTCTAAAACAGAACAATAAATATGTAATAACACCCTAAGGAAGCATTAAATACACCAGAAGCAAAATAAAAAAGTCCCTGTCTACTGTATCATATTTTAATTTAATATTTGGGGCCAGATGATAAAACTGTATAACAGGTGGAGCTTCCCAGAAAATGACAACTCAGTTATCTGAAAAAAGTCACAAGCTCTGTGAATTTTTGACTATGTGCTGTGCCCAAGGAATGTAGCCCCGGTGAAAGTCAAGATTCACTGGTTTGAGGCAGCAGAGCACTTGGGGCCCAAAAGCAATGTGCTGGAGACTGTAGAGGCACCGTTCACACTGCACCACATTGTGCTAACTCACGGAACTGAGGGTGCACATCTTCAGAGCAGACTTTTATCCTGACACTAGTGAGGCCTCGCATGTTACACAGATGAACGTGCACCATGACTCCCTTTGTGCACCTGAGAAGTGATGTCCAGTGGTAGTTTGTGTAAGCCAGCAACCTACGTAAACATAGGTGCAGGTCTTAGACCTCAATAGCAAAACCTGCTGGGCTCTGCCACAGCTCCCAACAGCTATTGCAGTGTGAGATGTATTTTGAAAGAGCATTTTATGCTAATGGGGTACAGAAGATAACTGCATTGTAAACAATGCCCTTTTTTCCCCTATGATGTTATAATGGAATCTAACCACATTAGGGTAAGTGTGGCTGATCTGTAATGTAACCCAGCTGAACAGGCTGGGTTTGAATAGCATCACCTCTACAAGTACTAATACACCTGAAAGTCAAGCTGACCACCTCAATTAAAGTATTTCTAGCAGAAAATGTGAAAAAAGTCAGATGCATGGTGCCTTTCTGTTTTGCAGAAAAGCTTTGGTTGAGTTTTCTGGATTCAGGTTCATTTCATTTCATTTCACTTCTTACTGTTCTCCTCTACTATTACTCTCCTTTACTACAGAATGTTACTTGCTTCTCTTCCGATAAGTTTGCACATAGACATTAGAGTGGTCTTGGTTCCACACCTAACATTTTTGTTAAGCATATTTTTGTTGTTTGATTGTTTAGTTGGGTTTTTTTTGGCGTTTTTTTTTTTTGTGTGTGTGTGGTTTTGGTTTTGTTTTTTTTTAAGTGGTGGAAGACTACATGGCCTTCAATATTATATGCTCCTTTAAAAAAAAAAAAAGTCTTTCTCTTCATTCTGGCAACTTAATTTGTTCATCAGCTCAAATACCTACTGTAGTTTTGATTTTACATCTCTGTTAGAGCTCTTGTGGTTACACATCTAGCAGTGATACAAAAGTTTTTGTGGAAATTACAAATGCAGGGGATCAGCCCAGAATTCAGCTGTAGAGTTTCCAGGAATATTAATCCAGGAATACTACTAAATCTTAGCACACCGTGTGCTCTCAGCTCTGGAGCCTGCAGTGCTCTCTCTCAGTTATGTTGTACAGAGCATTGGTAGCTCGTGTCCCTTCTTCAGCTGCCAGCTAAGCATTCACAGCACTCTGGGGCATGGTGCCTTAGTGGAAGGAGCTTGAGTTTCTGTCAGTTTGTCCTTTCTGGTTTGGATTAAGAGTATGTAATTACAAATTTGTCTCAATATTCTGTGGTATTCTTTTCATATGAGGAATCAATAACATAATTGAGAGAATTATTTTTCCCCCTCTCTAAAAGATTATAGTTATTTTGGAGTAATTTCAGAGTTTTGTGTAACTGCCATTCATTAACACCACTTTAGTTCCTTTCTTTCACATTCTTTTCCTATTGCAAGAAACCTGCAAGATGACATGTCACACAGAAGTCTTTGTTCAATTCCCCAAAGGCTCTTTTTGTCCTATAGGAAGTCATGTGAGAACTTAAATATGTTTCTTGTTTTCTCTCCAGATTTACCTGCTGTCAGAATCTTGGCACAACCACAGTACACACATCCATGGCAAAAACATCAAATGATTTTCACATGGGGAGTGGGACAGTGGCTGATCTCAAATGAAGTTTATATTGAAGAAGCCTGTAAGGCCTGGCAAAGGGGTTTTGACACCTGTATTTGGATGCTAATCACAGTAACAGAATCAAAATATTTAACATGCAGGCTTAGAAACCCAATGTTTCCGTCTTCTCTCTTGACGGTATTTTCAGAGTGGCATTTGATTCTATAAAACTGGTTGTCTGCAACTTTTGGAACGAGTACTTAGTTCTTTCTGTTCTGCCTTTTAGTATTCCTTGACAATATATATACTTCATATTAGAAGAATTATCTGATCTAATTATTTATTCCATGCAGCCACTCGCTTCCAATAGCTTCCCTCACTTTTGAATTATTTAACTGCAGACCCTGATGTTTGATACCTACTGATCACCTACTTGAAGTATTGATCTGAAGCCTTCCAGTCTCCTAGAGATGAGAAATGACCACCTAATGACTTGATTTCTGCAAAGAGAGACAACTGGGAAATAGGCCATGAGTTTTGTATAAGCAATGACATTACCAGAGGCATCACCTGCCTCCCAGCTGTGTCTGAAATATAAAAAATATCCTGCAGAACCCAAACAATATACCATTCTCCCATGGTTTTTGGCTCTAGATTTTGGATCATCTCTCATTTATCAATTAGAAACACCCTTTCCCCCTTCACATCTTTCAGAAATTTATACATGAGTAATCAGAACAAAACCCTTGATGTTTTTGATGGTTTTATTCCCCTTTTACCTTTTAAGAAGAGTTTCATTAATAGGTTGGAATCATAAACTCATTTTTTTCTGTTCATATATACAGTCATGTAAATAAATCAGGGAAAGACAAGTTCAATGAATGAACTGTCTCCCACAGAGATCCAATTAAATCTTGCTGGGTTAGGTTCTATTCTGGAAAAAAAAAAAACAAACCAACAGCCTCAGGTTTTCACAGCTGAATCACAAGCATGTACTTTTCATAAAACATATGCATATACTCAGTCCTTTACAACCTAATTGTGGCCTTGGGTTTAAATGATTCACATGTTGCACTGATGTCTGTATTTTTAAAGGCATTCTGAAAAAAAACAAACAACCATGCAACAAATTCAGGACAGGTTGGAGAATTGCAAAGGTTATCAAGAACAAATTAGCACCAATTTTTTCTGCCTTGTGCCATGCATTATTAAACAGTAATAAATGCCGTGGAATGTCTCATTCCTTAATTATCTGTTTTGAAAATAAATTATTAGTGGAACAGACATTTTTAGCTTTAACTAAGAGACCTTGTGTTGTGAAGACCTCTGTGTTGTCACCCAAGAGAGTGTTTTTGTAATTACCTGCTTTTCCAATTACCTAATAATTTGTTTCTGCTGTGTAGTCACTCCTGGGTGCAGGATGTTTTCACAGGGTAGGGGCAGAAAACTTGATGTGCTAGCAATTCTTAAATAAAATCCTTCCTTTGATCTCTTTCCTTGCAACCCAGCTAACTTTTTCCACACTCAGTGGTTCAGAGGAAAAAGGGAATTCTTCAGGTCTGATGTGTATGATAAAAATACAGAGCACCTAATAACTGACAGGCTATGACTGCTGTACTAAATTGAGCAGTGGACTGTCCCAATAGCTTTCCTTTTAACAGAAATCAAGCTTCAGTGGAAGAGTCCTGAACACAGTGGTGGAGAATTAGAGATTGACCTGCTTGTATAACTTTCTCCCACTCTTCTCCCTCCACCAACCTGCACGGTAGTTATTGTGACCCCAAAGAGAGTTTGAGATTTATGTTAAACCTTTGTACTTTATCATAGTACAGTTGTGGGGTTCCCGGTACCCACATCCTGTCCAATTGTCTAGCATTTTTGTAAGATGCTACATTCTTTCTTCAGTTATATTTGTGACAATGCATTTCATGATTAATTGTATGTTTAAAAAAAGATTTCTTCTGCCTTTGAGTTTCACAGCTGCTCCCTTGAGAGGGAGCTCTTAGTTACCATAGGACAATCTCATTTACTTCTTTATATTGCATATTCTTTTATGTCCCGAATCCCTTTCTTAGGTTCCTTCTTTAAGTTAGTAGTCTGTATTTCTCTACTTGCTCTTCATTCTAAAAACCTTTCATCATCATTGTTGGTCTCTGAACATGTTCTAGTATCTGCCAGGCCCTTTTTTTAGGTGAGAGCTATGAGAAGTGCAGATGATGGTTATATTGCACAATGGGATTATGAAAGGATAATAAGAAGTAGTGAGAGCAGAGGGACCAGGGACTCTGCAGTAACAAGGGGAAGAGTAAATGCGAGTGAAAGGGCATGAGTGAAAAAAGCAGAAAACATGATACAGGCAAGAGAAATAATGGGGCAAGTAAATCATCTATATCATAACAGTACCCAGGGATACCAAGTGACTGTCAGTAGGAGGCAGACAAGCTTTGCACCAGTTACAAAAACACAAAACTTGGAAAAAATACAAGGGAGGAAGGAAACACAAGCCCAAAGAAAAGCAGACAGAATACAAAACTCATTACATGGTGGATGTGTTAGATCCCTGTTAGTCTAAGACAACAAAGTTAAAGACTACTGAGAATGAGACAGATGACTTCATCCTAAGGTGTGTCAGTGATTAGATATTGTCTCCAAAACTCCCCAGAGATGGGTGGGGTTTAGGGACTGGTATTATCAACTGATAGGTAAAAAAGGAACAACTCCCTTTTGAACACTGTTCAGTCTTTCCATCACAAAACAGGCAGTGTGAGGCAGTCCAAATTAAGGGAGAAGCAGTAGCACAGCTTCCTGCTAGAAATTATAGCATTTTTGAGCTAGGGCTACTTGTGTCAAATTGCCCAAATCCTGGCATGTACTATCTCTTCCAATGCCAGTTTTTTGAACTGTTGTTGGACAATGTGGCAAATTCTGTCATCAGTATGAACAGGATGATCCACCTACACTTGGGACTCTGCAGGCAGATGGATTAGGATTTCTAGTTGCTGCTTCTCTGGACATGTAGCTCATGAAGAAAGAAGGGGATCAGGTGGGTAAAAGTAATTACTGGGTATTTCTTCAGAGCAAATTCTCTCAAAAAAAAGATTTTCTGAACCATATGAACCACAGAAGACATACATTTTTTTTTCTTCCCAAATGTCTCAAGTATGAAGATGCCTGAAGAGGGGACAATTTTTCTTCTGTAGCAAGTTCCCTCTATGGAGATCAGATGTGGGGCTCAGCCAGTTAGCTGGTGGTTAATAGTGCCAACAGGAGATGCTAGGTAATGAAGCAGCCAAATTATGAAGGCCATGGTCATGCAGATCTCACTTCTGGACTTCAGAAGAATAGTGTCATGGTTCTGCTTCAGGAGATGCTTATGTGGCAGGACATTGAGATGTAACACTGACACTTTCTACCTCTGCCCAAAGACGGGACTTCGTTCTTCTAATTTTTGCTGTTTAAAGGGTCTCTAGTTTAAACACTTTTCTTACAATCACTATGCAGGCCAAAGAGTGAGAGGCACCTTTGTGGACTGATTCACTCTTTATCTGTTTGATATATCTTTCGATAGGCTGACGTCCTCTCTGCAAGTGCCTGTCTCTTTCTCTTGGAAGAAGGGAGCCTAGACCAAAGAGTAAGCATTAAAGAAAGTGAATCCTCCTCAGTCTCTTGGCAGCCAGTGATTAAAATGCTCTTTTCTCATAATTTTAGGACGTTTTGTCAATTTTCTTGTCTCTCTGTAGTGTTTTGTGAGAAGGCCAGGTATTTTCAAAGTCCCCTTGTTAGAAGTTTTGTGTGGCAGAAGCTGGAGTTTGGGTGCCTGCAAAAGGCAGCAGGTAGGGACATAAAAAAAAAAAGCATTTTTCTTCTCTGTAGCCTGTCCCTGGAGGTGGAGGGTAGGTCCAAGGCAGAGGAACTTAGAACTGAGTTTACCAAAGTGTTTCTGAAGGAAAACATGCTTGAGAAGTTGTCTTAAATTTATTGATGTAATGATTCAATGTTTTTCAGAAACCTTTAAAGTGGTAACTGATGTCCTTTCTTCTGAAATTTAAAAATAACTCAGTATAGTGCATATCTCTGCATCCTGGTGTAAAAAAATCAGTTTAGATGACAGGACCGTGTAAGGAAAGGAAACATAAAATAGGAAAAAACAGAGATCTAGGATATTGATGTAAAACAGTATGAAACAATTGAATGTTTTCAGGTGAATTGATTTAATTGCATTGAAAATACAAGGTCTTTCAAACATAACAATCTGTTTCTTTGTGAGTATCTGCAGTAAGGGACTTATGAAGCATCAGAAGCAGACTTTTTGAGATTTAAACCAAAGGAACCCACAGAAAAACCTGGGGTCCTTTGATAGAACAAGCACATCATTTACTGAGCTTTCAACCCTGGAACAGAATTTCTGTTAGAGAAGAAAAAAGGGTAGGATTCACCTCATCAGAACTGTGTGTTAAAAGATCATGCCTCTGGACCAGTCTCCCTAGACAAGGCTCGCCAGATACCTACAGAAGGAAATTCATTTTTCCACCCGCTACAGGTTCCCAACTCTCTCTCCAGTGTGTGTGTCTGTCAATTGACTCCACTAAATCATACATACAACTTTAAGGGATAAAATGAGATGAAGCACTCATTACCCTGGCATATTAGCCAAATACTCAATTTAACAGGTTGCACTTCAAGCCTGAATGCTTTGGGAATGCCTTAGAGTCCTTGGGGTGACTCAGTTCATCCTCCACCATTGACCATCTCCTCCGATTCCCATGTATCACTATCAGTACTGCCTGTGCTTGGCATGTCTTTCTACAAAATGAGAACAATGATCCTGTAAAGTGCTTGGAGGTCTGAAGAAAAGAGATGACTTTTAACATAAACAAGGTTATTATGACCATCTTTTGAAAAGTCAGTTCAAATCGAAGGAGCTGCCAAATCAAAATGAAATAAGAAAATGACTGGATATTTCAGTGACATGACCAACAGAAGGGAAACTTTCATACAGTGAATGGACTAATTTCTTCTGCATAGAATGGTTTGGGTTAGAAGAGACCGTAAGAGTCATCTAGTCCAACCCCTCCCTGCAATGAGCAGGGACACCTTTAACTTGATCAGGTTAGTCAGAGCCCCGTCCAATCTGACCTTGAATGTTTCCAGGGATGGGGCAACTACTGAGCAACCTGTTCAAGTGTTGCACCACCCTCACTGGAAAAAAATTTTTCCTTATATCTCTGTATCTCTACCATTACCTTTTTTTCCTACTGCAACAGGCAGGCCCTACTAAAAATGACTGTCCCCATCTTTCTTGTTAGACCCCTTTAAATACTGGAAGGACACAATAAGGTCTCCCCAAAGTCTTCTCATCTCCGGGGTGGCCAACCACAACTCTCCTGATCTTTCTTTGCAGGAGAAATATGAAGAGCTAGTTCCAATTTCAAAGCGCACTGCAAAGATACTGGATTCATTTTCCACTGCAGATGAAATCAATAACAGTTTTATTAGGTAGAGGCCTTTGGATGCTCTCTTGATCCCTGATAATTAGTAATAATTATAAATTTATAGTGCTTAGACATTGGCTATCCATTTCACAGAAAATCCAGCACTTCACCTTATTTTGTATGCCACAAAGTGGCTTCCAGTTGAGCTCATTTGTTCTTTCTTCCCTCTCCTGTTATGCAGTACTGCAACCCTTGGGAGTTTATTTAGAAACAGCTCATCCTTGATCCTTCCAAACTCATCCCCATAAAGAAGTACTTAAGAATCATCTCCTGCAGTTGCTGCTTTTGGCAAGGGAGGAAGCCTCTCCTCTTCACTGAAAGTAACTTACCATGTTATATCAAGACTGACCTAGGTTTTGTCTCATCTGGGATGACTGATGTTTTAAATATTTATAAACCACTCATCATACTGAGTCATCTGCTGTCAGTAACTGAGTGTTTTCCTTTTTTTTTTTTCTGTGAAACTGTGCAGCAATTACTGTTTCCAGGTGCAATGCACCGAGAGGGCTGTGTACATAAAGGCAGCTCTGCTGATTGACCCCTACCTAAGGATGCAATCTCCTGTGCCTCCACTAGCAAAGACGCTGGTGGAGAATTTTCTTGTTGGAGCTTGGTTTAAGCTTTAGATTTGTTTGGAAAGACTTGGTGACTGTTAAATGACCAGGGTAGCTAACAAAAGTACTTGCCTACAAAACCTTTTCGTCTATCACTATAACTCAGAAAGACACCAGAGTCCTACACCGAGGTGTGGGCCACCCTTCCCGATGTTTCCTAAATAATTTCTTCCTAAGATGCCTCAAGGCTTTGCTGACTAATAATCTCATTTTTACATGTTATTGTAAAGCTGATGCTGTGCAGAAGCACTGCTATTTAACACACAGCCTCATCAAGCAAGGTGTTTTGCTGTGGGCAGTGCCAGTGAACTTCAGAAAGTAAAGAAAAAGTAGAACCAAGCACAAAACTGTATGTTGAGGTGGGAAAAAGAAAGGATGTAAATGTCACAGTATTGATGGTCAGGGGCACAACCTGGGTATAAATGAGTATAAATTAATAGTTACAAATTCAGGGGCATTTCTTACTGCCTCTGGAACCTACGAGGACACCATCTCAATTTTGACAGAACACACATTTGTCAATGCCACTACATTGTTGCACTGTGCAAATGTGTACAGTTCACAAAGCATGTTTTTTTCTCATAGTCAAGATCTTGGGTACATTTTCAGGTCACCACTTGGGCTTTGTCCCCTGGGAATGGAGGAGGTGTAGCTGTCTGCAAGCATCCCCACACAGGCTTCCATCTGGTGGCACAGCATCTAGAACTGGCTCAGGCTGTTATAAGCATCCAACGGAGCAAAGCTTTCCCTGAAGTTTTTGCTCCACATTGGTACATCCACCCCAACTGGTGTCCTCTGAGCTCTCTTTGCAGCTGGATCCTTCATATTATGCAGTCCTCCTACTGGGACTGGGGGTGCCATGACCCCCTCCTCCCTTGTAGCCATTCATGATCCCCTATTCACTAGTGCTCCTACCAGCACCCATCACCAGTGGTCTCAGTTGCATCTCACTTCTGTCCTCTTAGGACATCTCTGGAGACAGCCTCTGAAATGGCCCCTTGTCAGAAACCTTTCTTACATTGGATGATATTTGAATATCAGATGATAATATTATTATTTTTGATTTTCTATGAACATTGCTAATTTTCATTATAATTTCCATTGTGATTCCCATTGTTAAAGGTGTATTCAGTGTTATGTTGCTGTTCACTGGTATGGAGGAGGAGCAGGACCAGTAAAAGCCATGTGAATAGTACTTGGTGATTTTCAGAGTGTTCTTTACTGTGATGTACTCTGGCCAAATCTGGAATCACAAGGAAAGCTCCCAGCTCCTAACAAACCATGCAGGAACCAAGGAAATTGAACACTCAACAAGACCAGGCAATTTGGCATTGTTCTGACTGAGCAGGTCAACTTCTGTAATTTGCAAATCCCTGAATCCCTCCTCAGCCCATGTAGGGGAGCAGACACAGCAGCATCAACCAGAAGACTGACAGCTGTGATTCATACTGAAGTGTTTCCTGCTGGGGTGGTTTGAAAGCACTCAAAAAATGCAGGTGGCCTCTTCAGAAAAAAAGGCACTTTTTTGTTTGGTTTTTTTTTTTTTTCAGTTCCAATATGTCCTTCCTGTGGAGGGAAGTTCTTTTTATCTCTCCTTGTTCATTAGGCTTCTATCTGTAACCTGAGATAAAAAAATCCCGTAATAATAGTGAATACTCCAAAGAAGGCATAAGAACCCCATTTGACATAAATGTCACTGCTTTCTCGACTTGCTGATCCCTCCAAGAACCTACAACAGAAAATGACTCTTCAATTTAATTTTGTCTGTTTATTAAAGATTTGAAATACTTGTGGCTCATCCTCTTTGGATCTGCTTTGGGAGGTGATCTGGACCACAGTGGCATTTGTCTGTGTGGAGTGACACATACCAGTTGCACACACCTGCTTACACATCAGCGTGGTGGCACAGTGGAATTGTTGTGGCTTAGGGAGTAATAGTTCTATCTGTATTTCGATAAGGGATTTTGAGATTGCAAAGCAGCGAATGGAAGCAGTCTGCTGTGAACAGTAAAGCCAGGAAAGTGTACCACGTGTACAGCATAAGCTCTTGCCTTCTACAGTCTTATTCCTTTTATTTGCACTGCGCAGCGCAGTGGAGATTGGTAGGTGGTGTTGTCAGAGAGCTGGTTATTGGCCAGTGTGCATCAGCTCAGGGCCCAATACACCAGTATGTCTCACCCACCATGCCTCAATGCTTATAATACAAGCAATTGCCATCCCTGTAGATGGTGCTTGGAGCACCCATAGTCTGTTAGCCTGGTTTTCTGGAAGAGTACTGCACAGAGTGCAGAGCTATTATCACAGCAAAGAAGGCTGGGTAAATGAAAACATTTAGAACTAAAACCTTACTTAGGGACCACAAATGGTAGTTTGGTAATTGTCCTTAGAATGACAAACTACTCCCTTTCGCTGATTAAAGAAAATTATTATAACATTACCAAAACTTTAAATATTTCATAGTGAAAAATAAATCTTAGTAACAGCAAAAACATATACCGTCTCAAATTGTCCCAAACAAATAATATAATATTTTTCTTTAGATGTAAGGTATTTTAAGGCAACAACAAGGGAACCTTCCTGGCTGATTAGACATCTACAGTGTAGCTGTCTACACCTGAGCTTGACAGCTTTGCTTCCCCATGGTGTAGCAGGGAAACAGGCACTTACAAGACATGTTTCTTGTAGTCTATTTAGATAGCTCCTCTAGGACAAAATGATTCCCACTCTAGACATTCCTAGATGATAAGCTCACACAGAGAAACCCAGAGTTTTCACATGTATGTGTTTAACCCCACAAATCCTATCCTGGTCTTCTCCATAATATGCATAGCTTCAACTACACAATTCCCTTCCTCTTCCTCCAAATCCTCACTAAAATGGTCTCACACACAATCTGTCTCTAGAGGATGGTAGTTCTGGCTCATAGAGATTTCTGTCTTGTAGATGTCTATGCTGTTGAGTTTATTGCTAACACACACATTCCATGATTTGTCAGGAACAGAGAAAGTTACTTCCCTAATCTGCAAGAATGCTTTGGGTGCTGGAGAGTGAGTCAGCTTGCCACTGTACGAATTCCTTCTTGCTTTAGTTGTCAGTTTGGATGCTTTGGATTCAGCTCAGTGGATTCACATCACAAAGATAGCTTTGACTTTTGCATGATAGCTTTCATGCAGTACTTGTTAGAAGAGTCTTTTTATGATGGTATCTGGCCTGAGTCATTTTCATCTCTTAGCACCAAAAAGTGGCTTGCAACTTTCAACTGCGTCACTTCATACATTTTAAGGGACTGACAAAGAACATACAAGTTTCAGCAGAAATCAAAGAGATTTTGTGAAAGCTCCTCTGTTGTCCAAATTGCAAATAGCCTGTTCTGTGGAAAAAAAAAAAAGTGTTTCCTTTCCATGAATTTTGCTTCCCTGCAAAGGCACTAACAATGTTACACCTTGTAAAGGAGTGCAAGCTGATCAGTGCTTTGTCTGCACCTATCCCCATGGCCACACTACCCTATTAGTATTGCAGAATCTGTTCTCTTCACATAACCAAAGCCTATCTGCTCATTGTGGTCATTCCTGTGAGTAGGAAAGCGCATGCAAATAATGTCTGCCTTCCTCGGAGATGACTGTTGAAATGTGATTTTCTCACAGTGATTTCTCACTAGCTTGAAGCAGAGGGGTCTGCACAAGATAAAAACTATTATCCTATCAGTTAGATCTACTCTTTTTTTCTCCCCTTTTGAACCCAAGAATTCTATGATATTTGTTTCAATGCAGGAAGTCAGCAAAACTACAGAAACATTGTGACACCAGTCAGGCATTTGTCTAGCCTGCACTAGTCCCAGTATAATGTCCAACATCCCAACGTGGGAAATCCAAAACCTATTTACTTTCCAAATTACCCACCACTTATGTAACTGAAGTACACTTTAAATAGATATGATTGAGGAATATATAAAATTAAAAAGAACCAAACTGAGTATGCTTGGCACATGTCACAAGCTTTGCTTATAGATTTTGTGCTTCTTCAGAGAGGATGTCATCAGGGGTATGATTATCCTCCAGCTAAATTGTTTCTATGCCAGTCTAAGAAGAGATTTATATACAACTACAGAACAAGACTACATGGTTAAAATGCTGTCCTTCCACCTCCCCTTGGGCACATCTTTGAGGTCTGATGCCAATTCCTATACATTTTTCTCACAAATTTACCAACTGTGAAAAAAATGTTTCAGGTGATATGAAATGTACCTTTCAAAAATAAATTATAAGCACAATGCAATATGACAATGTTTTGTTTTGTTTTTCTTTGTCTTTGCAGTAGGATATTGGTTGTGCACACTGCAAGGCAAATGTTCATATGATCTTCAGTGACTGATACTTCATGTTGACAGTGGTGTGTATTTTTTGTTTCAGAGGAGCTAATAATCTAGAAGTATTGTGGATCACTGGGACATCAGTGCAGATCAGACAGTTCAACCCAGTTTGTCTAGAAGTATGAGTGTAAAAGTTGGATTCAAGCAGGAAAGCATTCCTGTGAGACTTGTTTTTGTTCTGTATGTTCTTATATTGTCATTCATCTGAATTGGTGATGTGGGAAGTCTAATGACAGCCTTTACAGAGCCAGTGATGTCATGTAAATTGTTTTTATTCTGTTAATGCAGTGCCATATTCCTCATCTGATTTAGTCTCCTCGGCTGGTATCTGCCTAAGCACTTCCTACACATAATACTTCTCACACATAGCTGAGGTCTAAAATAAGTCAGACATACAGTACCCTGAAAGTGCCAATTTCTATCCTCTGACCAGTAAGCCAGTTTAAGGAGAAAGACCCAGGTGTGATGTATATGCCCACTGAAAGCATTCCTGCAGCCTGGCTAGGGCACCATAGGTGTGGTGACAGATGTTCACCGGCAGCCCATTATCTTGGTTTTTGATTACAGTTTATGGATGCAAAGGATAATAAATCCTTTTTATATGTGACCACACAAAGTCATAGCAAAACAGAAGACTTAAGCTCAACAGACAGGTAGAGCAATTTCTTTAGCCAAGACATAGTTTGAGAAAAGTCATTTTTTCATCTACTAACATTATGAGAAAATCTTCCTACAACAGAAGCTGGTACATTGACCTTTGATAGAGGCTGGGGAGAGAGGAAGACATGATTCATCCACAACTAGTACTTTGATGTCATCTCTCATCAGCTGCTCAACTCCAAATCTCTTTCACCATCTGTTGCTTTTGATTTGGTAAATTCAGTGCTGTCATTAGCACTTTATTACGTATGAAAAGCTCATCCATTAACAAGCTGTCTTGTTGTTAGATACTGATTACATTTTCCTTTGTCATCCTGGATGACGTGTAATACTTGTCCAAATTCAACCCCTGTTTTTTTGGTACATGCAGTTCTTGGGTGAATGTTTTATTTTACTGGCTCCCATGTGGCTTCAGAGATACCTGCAAAGTCAGTTACTGTTACCACTCTTTGAGAAGAGATTACTTCCTAAGAATTCAAGCAGGCTTTGGTATCCATAACTTTTTTTGTTTTAAAGTTCGAAGTATCTGACTCATCTACCTAGTATATTTTTACACTGCTATTGGTGTCCTTTTCATTTCTGAAAGGATAACAGTAACAAAACTCATGAAAATTAACTTCTTCCTTCATTATCTTTCCCCTGAAAGTGACAAGGTTCTTAATGCTGATCTCCTTTGATGCATTTTGTATTTATATGTCTGGCTATAGCCAGTGCTTCACCACTTCTCTGTCCTTATAAATACTTGATTTATTTATGTCTGAAAATATTTTCTGCTATACAGGATTTAGATTTCTCAGATTTTCTAGAAGTTTCTTCTCTGCCAGAATCATTGCTGTCTTGCTTTCTCAACAAAGTAGTGATCAGAACGTATTTCACTCTAAAGCTGTTGTGACATCTTGATGATCAGTAAGTGCTATGTCAGCTTCATTCAAATTTTTGGAAACCTCAAGAACAGGAACATGTTGCTGAATACAGGCAGCTCTCAGAAAAGTATCCCTTTAATACATATCCTGGAGCTGGTGAAGTACATACGTTTTCTTTCCTTCTTTGGAAAAATTTCCACTGGCTCACCCTTCCTTAGGGCTTTATATTTATAATGAGAGTAGTCTATTTTGTAGTGAACTGCTCATCATGTCTCCCCCAGATTGTCACCAACATCTACATAAACAAAATAAACAGTACACAGTAGAAACAAATGTACAAGCAGAATGAGAAATTGTCATTAAATTGTTGCATTCCTACTATTATAGAACTGTTAGCACTAGAAAAAGGGCTCTTCAATCTACAAAGATACATATTGAACTAGGATTTTGCCAGGTACCAATTCTCCTCTGATCCAGAAATGATCCAGTCTGATCCAGTCATGCCACCTCAATGGGCAGAGCACTGAGCTACTCTTACATGAGTCACACAGAGCTGCAGTGATGAAGTGACTTGAAAATGCAGGAGGATTTTTTCACAAACTTGAGTTTGTAAATTTATTCTATTTATATATTTGATTTTGTTTGGTTGGTTCATTGTGTGTTTTTGTTTGTTTCTTTGTTTGTTTTTATTAATTAAACTCCAAAAAGAGAGGGGTTCTATTTATCTTAGGTCATTGGTCCCATGAGTTTACCTTGACACATCTTTAGGAAAGTTGATCTGGATTAGGTTGGAAAAAATAGGGATGGAGAGATGGAAAAAAGGTATTGCCAAGCCTACTATTTCATGAAACCACACACACTGTAATGAGACAAACATTTCCATTTCCTCTTTCTGGTATCACCTTTACTTTTGTTGCAAAGATTTTTTTTTTTTTTTTATGAGGTGACCTAATTTGGTCAGAGTTGCAAAGTTCCAAACAATGAATGAAACTTTATTGCCATGAAGAAATGTTTTCATTTCAAAGCAGCTTCCATTGGCCTTGGTTCAGTAAAAAAAACCCCAAACCAACAAAACAGTAAAATAACTTCTTCAGCTGGTAACTTTTAGCTTTACAAAGATCTCTCAAATCCTTATGAAGGCAACTGTGAAAAGTAACAAATCTTTCGTATAAATGCAGGAAAATCTCCAATGAGTAAAGACAAATTTGCCAAAGATGAAGCACCTTAAGAAAGTATAGTTTGCTCAAGATCTGCCTTTAAAAGATTGTTATTTTGATTGGATATGGAGCTGATGCTCACAAAAAAACCGAGTGATTTTATTATTTTGGCTTTCTAGAAAGAGAACCTTTTGAATTATATTTATTCACTAAGGCAGAACAAAACAACGAAACAGATACCCATGTCCACTCATTCCTGTCTGGTTTATATGTATGTGATATACATAAGTGTACAATATACTTCTGGTTTTACTAATTACATTTAAGATTAATAAAAAATCAGATTATGTTTTTCAAATAATTTAATTTCACTTTATGTATTGTGGTAAGGTAAATAATTTGTTACAAGGCACTTAGGAATATTCTTTCTATTCAGGAGCTCTCTGTGAACAAAGCTGGTGTAATTGCCATTCATAATTATTTGCTCAATAATTCATGTGAATAATTCACAGCCATAATTCATTCTTAAGCAGTTTCACTGAGCCCATTTGGAATTCAGGGGTTATGATACTTGGGACCGTGATCATTCCGTATGTTTCTATCCTTGATGGCAGAGGCAATTGAATTAAAATTTTCATACAGCATTAAGTGCTCTTCTAAACTGGGATGGATTTGTCTGTGTGATTTAGTACCTCCAAGGATGGAAGAAAATTGACTGTAACTCTTCAAATCAGGTATCTGGTGCAACCTGAAACTTCTGATAACTCACTTCTTGAATTCTATAATTAGTCTGGAACATGTTGTGCCATTAATTATCCTAAATGTAAACTCTTTGCTGAAAGATTGCTAAAAGGCAAACCAATGTTTAAAAAAATCAAAGGAATATTTGGAAGGGTTGTTTTAATCTGCTATTGATAACAGTTAGGTAAAAATGTTCTAATTATCTCAAGAATAAATGCTAGTGTACTACATAGAAAATCACAGAGGAAAAAATATCTTTGCTGAAATATTGTAAATTGGATAGTCTGTGAAAGAAATCCTCTCTGAGAGAGAGATACTTCCTCTGTTATTTTCAATCCCAAGGATTTTATTGACCAAAAATGATTAAATTGGAAGGAGGAAAAGGGAAATTTTAATTAATTCACTCAAGACAACAATTTAGGTATTTTCTCTCAGATAACTGAGATTTTTTAAATTTTTTTTTTGTTTTAGTTTTCTTTTATGTTTGTTTGTTGCTTTTTTCCTTAGTGGTTTCTATTTATCAAGCTTCAAGTTCTCACTAATACCATCACTGCAAAGCTCTCCCAATCTGACTGTTGTCATGCAAATTTGCAGGGGAGTTCAGTGGGTTGGAGAACACCGTGTGCAAGTGTGAGGTCTCAGGATTCATTACTCTGGTGAACTGCTCTGGTGGAGGCACATCCTCACTTTGGATTTGCCTGAGTTCAACAACCATTTCAGTAAATCTTTAATTTGCTCTTCTGGCATATGTGGCAGATGACTAGCCTTAAAGAATGCAAGAGGAGAAAGTCTTGAAATCCTCCCTGATGTCCTACAAAGGACCTGAGAAAGGACTTCAAGACTCATCCACTGACAGTGTCCCCAGGTGCTTGGTGACAGCCAGCTCCCTGATTTGCTCCATTTTTGGAATCTCAGACAGATCCTTCTGGACTGTCCAGAGACTTACTGATGTCCAGATGGAGATCAGTGACAAGAGATGTTCCTCAGGGGTCTGCAGATGACTCCAAGCTGAGTGGTGTAGCTGACATGCCTGAGGGATGGGATACCAGCCAGAGGCACCTGGACAAGCTCAAGAAGTGGGCCCATGTGAACCTCATGATGTTCAACAAGGCCAAGTGCAAGGTCCAGCACCAAGGCAACCCTTGATATCAACACAGACTGGCAGATGAAGGAACTGAAAGCAGTCCTGCAGAGAAGAACTTGGAGGTACTGATGGATGAAAAACTGGACCTAAGCCGACAATGTGTGCTTGCAGCCCAGAAGGCCCTAAGCCAACAATGTGTGCTTGCAGCCCAGAAGGCCAATTGTATCCTAGGCTGCATCAAGAGAAGTGTGGCCTTCCTTTGGGTCAAGGGAGGTAATTCTTCCACTCTCTTTTGCTCTTGTGAGACGCCCCTTGGAGTACTTTGTCCATCTCTAGAGCCCCCAACACAATAAAGACATGGACCTGTTGGAGTGGGTCACAAAAATGATCAGAAGGATGGAACTCCTCTCCTGTGAGGACAGGCTGAGAGGGATGAGCTTGTTCAGCTTGGAGAAGAGAAGGCTCTAGGAACACCTTCTTGTGGCCTTGCAGTTCTTCAAGAGGGCTTATAAGAAAGATGGGGAGAGTCTTTTTAGCAGGTCGTGTTGTGACAAGATAAGGGCTAGTGGTTTTAAACTGAAAAAGGGTAGATTTAGACTAGATATGAGGAAGACATGTTTTACAATGAGGTGGTGAAACACTGGAGCAGGTTTTTCAGGTTGGTGGCACATGCCTCATCCCTGGAAACATTCCAGGTCAGGTTGTATGGAGCTCTGAAGAACTTGTTCTAGTTAAAGGTGTCCCTGGTCTCTGCAGGGGGGTTGGACTAGATGACCTTTAAAGGTCCCTTACAACCCAAAATATTCTATGATTCTATGACAGTCTCTGGCTACACAAGCCCCATTTGTGTTGGTCACCTCTCCTGCAGATCCATGGGGAAGCAAGCCAGAGGCCAAGTTAGCAGAGATGGTCACATGCTTATTGTGCTAAATGACACATGGGTATTTTTAAAAGTATTTAAGAATATAACCCTGGGGAAAGAGTGAAAAACATTTTTAGATGTTTATAGGACTCTGGCTTGGGCATTACATTGTCTGCAGCTGTGCAGCTGTGCTATGATTCAGTTGTTTATAATCAGAAGGTATGAAGGGATCCTTGCACCAAGGCAATCATCCAACATCAGGGTTCTAGGCACCTTGAGAACCCCTCTAGTGTCCACTTGAAGTGTATCAGCATTTTGTACAGACTATCAGATAGGCAATGTCAGGTAGAGGAAACTCGAACTGTTTCTATTAGGGAAAAGTTCTTGGCCCCTCACTTCCAGAGGGATATGGAGATGCTGGAGCGGGTCCAGAGGAGAGCGACAAGGCTGGTGAAGGGACTGGAGGGAAAGTCTGATGAGGAGAGGCTGAGGAAGCTGTGGTTCTTCAGCCTGGAGAAGAAGAGACTCAGAGGGGACCTTATTGCTCTCTAGAGCTACCTGAAGGGAAGCTGTAGTCAGGTGGGGGTTGGGCTCTTCTCCCAGGCACCTGGTGACAGGACGAGAGGGCACAGCCTGAAACTGCACCAGGGGAGGGTTGGGTTGGATGTCAGGAAGCACTTCCTCACAGATGAGGTGATTATACACTGGAATGGACTGTCCAGGGAGGTGGTGGAGTTGCCATCCCTGGAGGTGTTTAAGGAAAGATTGTATGTGGTGCTTAGTGACATACTCTAGCTGATGTCACAGTGTTGAGCCTATAGGCTGGACTTGATCTTGGAGGTCTGTTCCAGCCTCAGAAATTCTGTGATTCTGTGAAAGTTTTCAACTTGCTATCTCCACTTGTTTTCACTGACTGTTTTGGCCATTTGCTTCATCTCCATTTTTAAGACACAGGTTGAACTTCGTACTTTCTGGCAGTGTATTGAAATGGAGGGCACTTTTCCATTAAACATGGAATTGGAAATTGTACTATAATCACTGAGATGCTAAAAAGTCAGGTTTTAAAGTTCAGGAGATTTATAAGGCTTTAAGAGTCTTTCACTGAGTCTTCATGCTCCTGGAGAAAAGCTTTTAAAGTTATCCAGAGATGTATAATTCCTATGTATATATGTGTATATTTATGCACATATGTATGGGTGGCTTTGAGTTCTGCCCACATCTTGTTGTTCCATGGAACAGTGGGTATAATCCAGCTTGCTCTTCTCTTGCAATCAAACAGAATACAGAATAGCTGTGGCCTTAAGCTACTCTCTGTAAGAACACTTGCCAACCTAGTGCAGGTCTTGAAGCAAAATCTGTGTCTGATGGTTTTCTCACTGTGCTCTGAAGTGTTTCTTTATCTCTTGTTCCCCTTCTCCACTTCTTGTTCCCCTTCTCCACTTCTTAGGAGTTACAGACTCACAGTCCTTGGTGTCTAATTGCTGACGCTGCACCTTCCTTTGCTTCCCTTTGTTCTTTGAAACCAGCTGAGCTGTCAATCAGCAAGAGGAAATAAAGTCATAAATAGTAGAAAGCCAGGTGATTCTTGCTTTTCTTGTTAAAAGACATTTTGGATATTGCTTAATTGCTTTTGAAAAACAGATTGCTGCTGATACTGAATGCTATGATAAAGAGAAGGTTACTCCACTGGTCTAGTTCACTGGCCCTGTTAAAAAGCTGTTCTTCACTTCTCCTGAAACTCTGCTTTCTAATTTTCTGAATTAATAACCATCTGAGCATCCTGCTATACATCCCTAAGTGCTTCACAGCAAGACAATCACTCACTGGGAACTGTCTGCCTTTTTCTCTGGCACCAGGAGGATGCTCCACCTGAAACAGATTAATACTTGCCACCAAAAAGCAAAAGACCTCCTGCTTGCAAAAGAAAATATCCTACTCAATATCTTTGTTTTATCCTTTACTTTATCCCCAGAGTGAACATCTGGGCATCTTTCCGAGTCACATGCAGCTGTCTGTGGGAGGCCTAAAAATATAACATAAAATACCTCACTCGAAACAGATCCTTCAGCTGTACTGCCTTGGTTTCTCATTCACTTTCATTTCAGAAAAAGAAAAAAAAATATCTTTGAACTAAAATCTGAGTTTCTCATATCTGTATTCCATAAAAGCTGAATAACTTATGTGAAATAACAGAAAGAACCAGGGCACTAAATTATTCAGAGGTTTGCTGAGAAGATATGGGACTTATCATAATAAAGGTTAAAACCCCATCCAGGTTGCTACTTGCTGAAAATTACTTCTGTCTGCTTCAGTAACTGAGGTGTGTTGGTACTCTCATTGTAGAGCCTTTGTCATCCTATGATACGTCTATGCTGTGCAATACATATAGTGTCTTGTGATACCTGCTGCAGTCCAAAATGAAATAGTTTGAGCATCAGCAAGCTGTTTGGCATAGGAATAAGGTCTTCCCAGGGCTTGCTGGCATAGCAAGCCGTTCCCAGCACCTAAGCTACCTTCAAGAGAGGTAGCTGCTCAGCACAGAAATTTGTCATTGTGATGTCCCCATTTGTGGCTGAAAGAAGAGAGGTTAATGCTCAGCTGGAGTTTGCAGAGGAAGCCTGCACAGGTGCCCAGAGGTCACCCCAGCAGTCAGAGCTGTTTTGATAGTGAGGCAGGTCTATGTTGCAGCTGCCCATGTTGTGCCTGCCACCTCTGCAGTGCATATCTTTCCCATCAAGTCGGTAAATTGTATTTACAAATACCATATGCAGTTGAAAAGCAAAAATAATAATTCACGAGAACAAAGAAGAAATGCTACCTCACATAGCTTTGCTTTTCTTTTCTGGGGAAGTATGGATAAAAATGACAAAGGCTGCTTTCAGTGAATGAGGTCCAGCAGTCTCCTGGAGGAAAGAGTGCAAACAGAGGGGTTTTGAGGAACACAGTGGCTTCTCCACAGGAACACTACTCCCTCACCACCACCATTAACAGAGTCTTTAAAAAGAATGAACCTCGGAGTAATATTTGTTCCACAATTTCTGCCTGTAACTCCCTGCTGGCACAAGTTCAGTGAAGATTTACCCATTTTAAGTTTGCTATGGATATCTAAGAATTTATTGAAAGAATCAGAATTCTGCACTAGCATTTACTGGAGGATGCCATTTTGGTGTCATAGGGAAGAGAGACTAGAAGCCTGGACTCCAGCTCACAAAGCTCCTAGGTTTCACATGGGAAGAAAATGCCTGGTGCTGTTTACTACCTCCTCCAGCTTGTGAATTTAACTGGGGAGAGTTCTTATTTGTTCCATGTATCCCCACTGAAAGTAGGAAAATTCCTACTGTTATTAAGCGCAGAGCCTTGTGGAAACTATGCAGAGTGGAGCAAGGCAGAGCAGAGAAGAGCCTGCTATATCTACACTACATTACATTTGTCTTTGAGAGTTTTCTAGGTCCTTGTGATTTCAATACATGACTGTGCTCTTTTGTACAATTTTTACCTTGTATTGGTCTTTCAGGACACCAAAATACTGTTTCTATAGCCTGAAACTGAGGACACGTGTTACATACCTTGGCATGGGGCAAAAGGACATATGGGATGCTTGAGTGTTCATAGGTACTTGGGATAGCATTAGAGGACTGTGTGGGGCACAGGGAGCCAAACCTGGTGCAGCCGCATCTATTATGTCTTTGCTATTTCTGGAGTGAAGTCCACCCCTAGTTTTTTCCAGGAGAGAACTGGATGAAGTAGTCCAAAGCCCAGCAGGAAATGTACTATTAATTAGGCAGTGTGGCTGATCGAGGTGTGCTGTTCAAGCTTTGTTCCTGGTTTGTTCTCATTAATGGTGTTAATGTAATTGCAGTCTCTCTAGATTTTCAGGTCTCCTGTGGGCTCCTGGTGATCTGCAGAGTTTATGGTGGTATATGTTGTTCATCCTGTGGAGAAGCAACCACCATCACACAGGGAACCCCCGCAGGAGATTTCCTTTTGCCCTTTTCCCTCTGTGAGGTTTATGGAAAGGGATGCATGACTCGGTGACCATGCAGGAGGCCTTTCGTTCCCAGGTGTCTTTTTCTTTTGGTATGTAAGAGTTTTAGTTGCCTAATAATGTGATATGTGATGTCTCACAACAGCTTCTTCCAGTCCCAGCAACAAACCTGCAGTGGGCCAGTCTGTCATGGGAAGGATCAGCCTGCCTCCATGCACTTGATGAGAAAAACAAGTCAGGATTTGTTTTATCTCTGCCCTCCATTGACATCAGGAGAGCTGAGGCCTTCAGACATATCTACCTAAAGCAGGTTGATAAACCCATTCTGAGACACCAAAATAAAAGGTTCCAGATGTGTAGATATTCTGGACATAGGAATCAGAAGCAGCTGTACTTCAGAAGCAGTCCTGAAATGAAGGCCATTCTTAATGTAATAACTAAACCCTGCTCTAGACTTGCAGAGTTTGGAAAATCAAGCTGTAAATGTCAAGATTCTTTCTGCATTTGATTTTGCAGTAATACTTAGTAATACTGACATGTCTTTGTACTGATTCAGAAGCCCAATGAAAAGAGTGGAGTGTCTGAGAGATGCTGTTTATCCATTTGCATAGGAAGGGATTTAAGATTCTCCTAAGACTGCTAGACATACCTCAAGTGCTTACATCTTATGATCCACAGCAGTCTTCTATTAATGCAACTTTCTTAATTTTTAGGTGCTCTAAGATGTCAGATATTTCTCTTCTGTGCAAGGAGCCATGTGAATCCTTCTCCATTGTGGCAGCTTTCTACTTCGAGTGAGCACAGCAAAGCCAAAGGCGTTTAAAAGCACCTCAGATAGTTGCATTTCTTTTAGCTCCTTAGCCCAATTAGCGAACTTAAAATTATTTTCACATTTAACTGTCACAGCCTATTTTAATATGAAACATGGCAAAGGGAAGATAAGCAGGGCATGTGATCAAAATATCACCTCTGCTTGTCAACCTTTCAGTATGTGCTGCCATTATGAGTAAAGATAGCAGAACTGGGATGAAATTCAGTGATGCTTTAATTGAACATCTTACTTCAGGTACAAGTTACGAAGAAAAAATCTAGTTTACTTAGTATAGCTCTTACCACAGTTCTCTAACAAAGCTTTTGTTCTTAGTGTTATTATTATATCAGCATTCATCTTATTTGGTTTCCACAGTAAGTTTCAAGTAGTTGCTCTGGTGCATACTTTTAAAATTGCTTCTTTCTTAGCTTCCTTCAAAGGAAAGAGAGACCATTTTAAGGGAGAAAACTTTGAGATAAGGATGTCAATTTTAGCCCAGAGAAATATTTGGATATTTTTCATTCAGTCCACTGCAGCAATAGTTACTGCAGCCTAGCAGTACAACTGGAAGCTGGGAAGCTGGAGACCTCAGCTCTTAGGGTACAGCAATTGTAGTACAAGTATCAATTCTGGGCCACTTCTTCTCAGCAGGATTTTAAAGAAAATGCAAACATTTCCAAATGACAGAGATTTCAGGTGGAACAGAATTCTGAAGAAAATACGTCTTTAATTGTTGATAAGAGAGAACTTGTAACAGCATTTAATAATGACAAGTAATATTTTGAAGAGCTTTTTTTAAATCATGGTTTTCAGGTGACTCATTATCCTTAAATTTCCTTTAAGTCTGAGCTTCAAAATTTTTATTATTAATCAATTGTTTTTATTTTTATTTATTATTTATTATTAATAATAATCAATTGTTAATGAAGTGGATTTTTGAGAGGATTATTTTTATTAAAATCTTGGCTTAAACTGTAAGAGACACTAAATAACCTCATGACAAGTCTACATCTTCCAGGTAAAATTCCACTAGCAAAAGGTCAGGTCTAGTAAAGTTCTCCAGAATAGGTTCGGAAAACATGGTCTGTTATTCCATCAATTCTCAGATGGAATTCAAGCTAGAATTAGTACAGGCTGCTCTACTGGACTAAGGAAGAACTCTATGCACCCTATGTGAAATCTTAACCTACTGGGTGCAATTCTACTTTGGCTAATGTAGTGCTTTGTTCAGTCTTATTGCTGGACAATGTAAATTAGTGCTATCTCACAATCTCTGTTTTGAAATGTGGTTTTATTAGCAGTCATTTTCTTAGTATCAGTTGAAAGACAGCCGAGTTTTCTAAACTCAAATATCTATAGTTACCTTACCAGGTCAATATTAAACATGTCACTGAATAATTCAAGTTTGAAAGGTTTTGAGTGTTCCTGAAGGCAAGAGAATCAGTAGATGCTCGGATACTTGCAATGCAGGCAGTCTGTTCAGGGATCCAACTTCTGGTGTGCATTTTTAAAGAACATTGACTTAGACAATCAATGCTTTGCAAAGCAGCAAGAGATTTCTGCTTCTCCTATAGGGAAATCAGAGAGGGATAATGTCAAAGTATTATAGTGTTTGAAGAACTTCTTAAGTAATCCTTGGTTTTGTTTGCAGGGGAACGGAGAGGGAATGGAATAGTGTCCTTTCACATCACTATGGTGTAAATCTATCTAACCCTGATCTTGAGTTACAGCCTCAGTGGTAAGGAAAAGCTGCAGGTATCTCACTTGCACTTGCAAAGTGATTGCACCCGGACATAATCTTATTTAACATTTGCCCAAATGGTTCATTTAATCCAGTCATTGCTATCTTATGTAGCTGTGGACCAGGCTGTAGAAGACAGTGCCACAGCTGGGGCTTGTACCTGGTGGGAATATACAGTATGCTAAAGAGAAAATACCCCCCAATCCTGATGCATTTTTGGGGAAAGTTCAAAGGCTTCACTCAGCTCTTCAGGCATCCTCTGAGAAATGCATACCAATGTCAAACGTCATGTCTTTTGGATTATGTGTTGGAAGTGAAACCTGATATGAACTGGGGTTTATCTAAAAAAAAACAACCCAAAACCCACAACATAAATATTGCTTCCACTGTATACAGGTTTGAATCCAAACTACTCCTGCAAACTGTGTGAGACAGACTTGAATCCAAATGCTAATTCTAGTTTGGCATCTGGTCAGATGGCCCAAGTCAGAAATAAAAATCCATGCTTGTCAAGGAAAGAGGAGGCTGAGGAAGCCAGATGGAAGTGATGGACCTTGTGAGGAGAGTTTTTATAAGCTGAAGAGAAAGGCCTGACAGAGGGGAGGTTTCAGCCCAGAACCTAGCTCAGCTCCAGAATTTCTGTGTCCTTTAAACAAAGTGTTCAGTCATTTTGAGACCCAAACTTTGAAGCTTTTAATATGGGGATTGATTTTTCCAAGGTCTGCTCCTGAAGGAAATGTGAAACAACCTTTGCTGTGAGAGCAGTGCGCCAATTGCCTGGCTACTGCAGTGCTCTCTGCTGCTGGGTGTTACCTGCAGCACTGACACCAGTGCTTCTATCTCTAGAATGTCGGATTTCACATGGTGACAGTGAAACCAGGGGTTTTGCCACTGCAATTTCCTGTGATGTTCATCAGCTAATTATAGCAAAAAGGAGATCTGATGCACTTGTGTAAATACTAAGAAACAGACTTTTCCCTCACTCTCCTGCTTCATTTTCCCCACCCATTTTTATACTTACTGCATCTTCTGTTTCCTTTTCTCTCTCTACATGAGCACTGTTGTCATCGACTGCGTCTTTGTAATGCATGCAAATTCTGGAAACTTTGCATCAGCAGATTGAATGCATTTGATGTTTCTCTTGCATACTGTACAAGAAGAAAGAGGGTCAAATCATTACACTGGAGTGCTTTATTGCACTGGTATGAGTGTTGTTTTGTTTGCCATGAGCTAGTCTGGATTTGCATGGCTAGAGCAAGGACAAGAACAATTCTTTGTCCACTCTATGTGTAGGTTACATAATCTTCAGAGCAGAAGAAGAAGTACAAAGAAGTATGTTTATTAACTATTACTGCAGAGGACACAGTTGGTCACCAGCTCTGGGCTCCAGCAAGTGTGGGAGGCTCCAGTGCAACACTGAATGTTGGAAGGATAATTGATAACAGTTTGGAAAAAAAAAAAAAAAAAAAGAAGAGTAGTTCTTGAAAATCAAGGGTATGAAGCTTTCAGTAAAAAGAGCAGCTGGATTTTATAATTAAAAATACTGATGAGTTGGGAAGCATCAGTTAATAATCACAGAATCATTTAGGTTGGAAAGACCCTTAAGATCATCAAGTCCAAGCACTTCTCCCAGTTTTCCTGTTCTTCCTCCTATATTTTCTCCTACTCTTTTTTTTTCCCTTTTCCTCCTCTCCCTCTTTCTCCTCCAGCTTTTCTTTCTTGTATCCTTCTGCTAAACACTTCCTCTTGTTTTTGTTCATCTTCATTCTTTTCTTATCTTTCATCTCTGCATGTTCTTCTCCATGCTCTTTTCCCATCTTCTTCTCATCATGTTCCTTCTCCTTTTCTTCAGACTCTTCCTCCTACTCTTCCTCTTCCCCTCACCTCCTGTTGTCTTCTCCTCCTCTTGCCTCTTGTTGCCTTCCCCTACTCTTCCTGTAGTTCCCTCCTGTTGATATCTCCTTTTCATCCTCCTCCTAGAAAGAGATATTTAGAAAACTACTCACTTCCAGAGGAGTGGGATATTGAGAGGCTGATCAGTATCTAGAGAGGCATTAGAGACATTCTATTTAGCTACAGAAGAGTAAATAAAAATGTTAAAGAGAAACAAAACAGTGTTAGATAAACTATAGACAATTTTGTGACCAGTATACCCATCCCCAGGAGATTTTGATTCACTCCAATTTAATCCAGTCACATTTTGAATACCAAGGAGAGTGTAGGAATTCATCAAATCCCAACTGAATGCAGCAAGAGCAGAACTTAGCTTTGTACATTTGTTAGAAGTGTAGGAAAGTAAAACCAAAACAAAGCAAAGCAAACAAAAAAAAAGTATAGTGGCAGAGCAGGAATCAAGTAGAAATTAAATTAATGAAAAGAATTATTACTTGTTTAATGAATCCTTTCTAAATTCTGTAGGTGCTTTATAATATAGACCAGATAAGTGGTTCTCTATGAATTTACAAACTTATAGCTTAGATATTTTTGGTTCACTCTGAACTCAAAGGGAGGATTCAAGCGGTGAATAAGACTTTGAAGGAAACACTCCCAGTGGACATTTTTTTTTCAAATGCTTAAGTTTTATTCCACTTGGAAATAATGTTATCTGTTCATGTATTATTGGAGAAAAACTTGGGCCAGGAAGCTTCACAGCACAGATTGAACAGCATCCTGATTGCAAAGAGAGTCAGTATTTTATTGTTTGCAGGCACTGTTGTTCACCACATTTACTACATCAGTCATTCTCTGAAAGCTACTAGTAGTGACCTCGGTATTGCAATATCTGAGAGCTTCTCACATGCTTCCATTTAATTAGCCACAAAATTCCCTCCTGCAATTGAGAGAAATCACATTAGCTGTGTTTCCAGTGGAGAACTGAAGCACAAAGGGCTTAAGTAACCTGTCAGAGATGACACAGGGAGTCTGTGCTGGAGTGGGAGGCAAGCATCCTTCAAGACTTCAGCCACAGCTCTTGTCACCCTCTCCGGCTCCCTACTCTCACTACCTGCCCCTTCATGGAGACAGAGCTGATACGCTGATAGGGATGCTGGATTGTTTTACAGCACCATGTAGAATTACTGGAAGGGAGTTTATTGCTTTCTAATGGCTCAGATCATTCATCCCTCAGTATTCACGTGGGGGTAGGCATCCAGTGAGCTGAAACGCAGCTTTACCAGTGCACTCTACTTACATGAACAGAGAAGCAAAACCAGAGCTCATCTCAACATCCCCACAATGAATGTAAGTGTGAAAAAAACAGTCTGAACTGCTCTCAGTAATTCTTTTTTCCAGGCCATATTTATAAAACTTAGCTTTTGATGTTCTTGCTGCTGGGATAATTCATAAGAAAAGTTAAATGCTAGCCTGTTAGTGAGATGTAATAGTCAAGGTCATGCAAAGGTCACATCTTATGAATGTCAATTACCTTGTTGCTTCTTTTCTCTCCTTCCCCTGTCTTATCAAGAAAAACCCCAAAAAACCCAAACCCCACAACAAAACAAGACAAAAGCAACAGCAACAAAAAAAAGCAAACCAAACCAAACCAAAAAGGCAAGTAATTCTCTAAATAAACTAAGAACTGGAGGACAGGATGCACAAGCCAAGATGTTACAGTCAGTCATTTACTTTTTTAATATCAGTCTGTGCTTTTGCTCCTGTTTGTGTCTACTGCTGACTGTGTCCTGCTGGCCCTGCATTAAATTTGTTGTTATCACATGAAAAACATCATAGCACAGATGACTGTTTTACTTGATAGATACCTAGCAAAAACAGAGATGTTCAAGAGAAGGCCCTGCTCATCTGTTCACTGAGGACACTTGTGAACTGGGACAGCTCTCCTGTGAGCCACTGAACAGAGACTTGATAATGTCTGGCCAACCAATGCATACTGAGGCTCAGTGAAGGAAGTCTTTAGCTTGGCTTTGGTATCTGGGAGCTACAAAGCCTTTCTGCTGCAAGAGGGATGTCTGGTTGCTGCCATGCCAAAGGCAGGACCTAAGGTCTGTTCTTTTCTTCTCTGCCTCTGAAATGTTGTGTCCCTCAGGTCTTCCAAGAGGGATTGCAGATGCTACAGTTGTACCTGGACACTTGCAGCAGACATGAAAACAGGACCTTATTTTCCTCTTCTTCACTGACTGCTTCACCCTATACTGAAGGATCCATAGCCACACAAGCACAATTCTCTGAGAGGGCATGAAGATGCCGAAAGAATTGAGCATGTCCTTCCCACACACATTTCCAAGCTGTGAGCCAGTGCTGGGGATTGAATAACCTTGTCACATAATCTGCAAAGAGGTCCCGTTTGTATCTATCAATGGAAACAAGCCATGACTGACTGTGACCTTGCTCGTGGTACATTAAACAAGCATTTCAATCACAGTCACTCTTCTGCTTCCAATTTGATTCATTGCTTGAGCATGAATTTTTCAGGACTAATTACATCTAATCGTGTGTGACTTGGACACGTGTGCAAACTAAAAGTTCAGCAGCAAAGCATGAGATGAATGAGAAATTGATTGGCAAGGTGTGGTGGTTTAAACCCTAGCAGGCAGCTAAGCGCCACACAGCTGCTGACTCACTCCAGCACCCAGGGGGATGAGGGAGTGAAATTGAAAGATAAGAGTGCAAATACTCATAGGCTGAGGTAAAGATGGCTTAATAGTGGAAAATGCCTTTATGCAGCATACACATTGCTCAGCAGCAGCTAAAACACCCATGTATTAGCAACACTGTTTTCATCACAAATCCAAACCAGTGTACCGATGAAGAAAAGCCACCCCAGCTAAAACCAGTACACAATGGTTAAAAGCCATGAACTTTAAGCTATGAAAAGACAGAATGTATCCAATACGAAAGAGACTGAGTAAAGCCCAGACTGTTTCCAGGAAAGAAGTAGAATATGCAGGACCTTTTTTTAATAGAAAAAGTAGTCATGAGAGGGGAGATTCTCTTAACCTTTGTTTCCAGCCAAGGAGACGATAGGATGCAAGGGACCATGCCATAATGGAATTGCCTCACTTCATGAGGCAAGATAAGGTGGGCTTTGAGGAAGAAAAATTTTATAGACTCAGGCAACTGGTGGTAAGATCTCATGGGAGGCAAACAAATTGGAAATGGAGTAAATGCCAGTTTTCTTTAAGAAAATGTTCTTAAGAGTACAACTGCCAACTGTCCCGGAGAGGATGGGGAGGAACAAGAAGTTTAGAAACAAGCTGGCATAGCTCATTACTGACCTCTTCATTGGCCCAAGTTTAACGGGCACATACAAGTGAGAAAAGATTGATGAGTGCAGCTCTAAAAGAGGGAAATCAGGAAAAGAAAGGTACAAAGTGAGATATCTTCTATCTCTAGTCATAGCATGATTTGTTGTTAACTTCTTTAGGAACACCAGATAAAAAATAAACAGGAAAAGTGTAATGCATTAGCAGTAGAGGAGGAAAGCTAGTTATTGATTATGCTTAATGCCTTTTTCTTGCATCTGTGTTAAATGGAGTTTTTTGCTTCCCTTAGTAAAAAGGTTAAGTGAAATCAATCAACTAATCATTTCATACCTGTGACAAAAGGGCAAGATGCACCTCAGGCTGTAATCCAGCTGCAGCAAGCACAGAGCTGTGGGAAGCTGAGGAAGATGTGAGCTCTTGGGAGGGTAGGAAAGGCACAGATGCTGATGAGACTGCATGAAAGGGCAGGGAAGAGCAGGCAATTACCAATCTTCATTTCCCAGAAATAACCTGCAACAAATAGAAGCACTTTTGGAAGCACTTAGAAGAAAGACAGGGGTACCAATTCTCATGGGTTTACTGAGATTACTTAGGAATAAATGTCCCACTCCAAAAAGACAGCTTGGTAGAAGACAGGTTGGGTGACAATCACCAGCTGAATATGGGGCAGGAATTACAATATTTTGAAAAGCAAAGCAGGCAAACATCATCCCTTAACAGGAAGACAGCCTTAAAATAAGGGCAGGAATTGTCTACTTCTCTCAGCTGTGGGAAGGTTGACACTGGATTTCTATGACCATTTTTTGGTCCTAAAGAGAGCAAATAAAATGGTTGGAGGGAGGGGGGAGATATGGCTTATGAGGAAAGATCTAATGAATTTGAGTTGTTCAGCCTGCAGATGGGAGGCTAGTGTGTAGGTATGAGGCAAAAGAGAGGTGTCTGCCAAAAAGAAGAGAAGAAGCTGATCTCTGCCTGGCATGGGCTGGGTGGAAGGCATGGGCTCTCACTGTTGCTGGCAAACTGAAAGCTGTCAGGAGCCTTTCAGTCTGGGAGGATCCTGCCCCCTGAGATGCCTTTCAGCTCTTCATCCTCTGAGTCTCTTTGAGAACTGGAGTCCAAAGGACCAGGCAGCCAAACAGCCCTATGGTAACAGTGTGTGTGGGCTGGACAAGATTAAATACCATTTCATGGACAGGTCTTCCTCATAGGATTGAAACCAAACAACTTGAGGATGAGCTGTGTTTAATGACTTCAGTGGCACACTGAAAAGTCTTGAAGGTGCAGAAGCTCTGGTGCGCATTGATGTCATTGAGACAATGCAACATCAGCTACCAGCTGTCCAGGGAAAGCCAAGAACCCTGCTCTCTGCAGGTACTCCGTGGCAGAGGGCATTGGAACCAAGATTTTACTGCACTCCACAAGCTGCTTTGCAACTTTTGCTCCATTCAAAGCAGTGAACTCTGAGCAGCTCCCAAATAAAAAGCCCACTTGCATAAATCTCTGTAACGACCTTCTGATTGCTTTTCTCCTTTGTCATTAATACAGTGCTGATGCAGGGACAGAAGAGGATTAGAAACGTAAGGGACACATACAACCTGTGGGAAATACCTATGCAGTCAAATCTGCTGCTACACGAGTCCCTGTGAAAATAGGCCCTTGTCATGACATGCTACTGACAAATTTTAGCTCTGATTATTATAGCTTAACATTACCAAATCAGCTCAACCAGTGAAACCACATATTTATCAGACAACGAGATAGGCTCCTCACATGACAGGCTGGATCTCTTCACTGTGGATGAATAGAACAGCAACAGAATGAGGCCCCTTTTGCATCAGACACATCAGAACACAGAAAACATCCATCTGACATTCAAATGGCTAGAGTGTCTTAGATGTAGAATTAAATAACACGAGAAAGATTTGTTGGATAAGTGAAAGGTAGCTATGAGGAGCTATGGCTCAGTGAAAGTTTGCAGCAGCAGCTTATAGAATGAGTCCAATTCAAGAGATGTGCACAAAGTAATTATAAACTGAAGAGGTAGCTCAGGTCCTGGTAAAGGGCCAGATGTAATTGTGGAACCAGTGTGGCTGGTTTCCAAAAATCCCATGTGCATTTTAGAGGATTCTTTGGCTTCTGTACTGTCCCTACCAAGAAAGGTACCTAACTACTCTCCCAAGCTCAAAAAGGATTTTATTTACATAAAACACAGTTTCAGCTTAGGTATTCTGTGAAGGTAAGACAGGAATGCAGAGTATTTGCAAATTAGGCATAATCTTTCCACGTGTCTGACACATGGTGGTAACTTTTCTTTTCAGTATGCAAAGTTTGCCATGGTCAGACTGCTGAGAAAAAAGCCACATATGCCACCCTCAAAGACTGAAAGAATCTTTGCCAATTTTACAAGTGGTTAAACTAAGCCTGGAGGACTCTTGCTTTCTGAGACAGAAACTAACCATCTCTGATAGGTCTTTTCCATCCCTGGCTTCTCTGAAGCTATGAGTCTTTGAAGACTGTGACTGACAGGCTCATTAACACTGAACAGCCTCAAACACATACCAAATAACTCAGTGATCTAATTAGAGGAATGTTGGGATAAAGTGATCATGACAATAAAATATTTCTGATGTTAATTAGAGGAAGAAAAAAAGCAAGGCTGATTATCCCAAAAGAAATGTGAGTTGAGAGTGAGTAATCTGTCAGGATGCTGAGCACTCCGCTCCCTTGGGGCCATTGCAGCAGGACATGGGGCAACCTGCATGACTGAGGGATGTGCCCCAAGAAAACACCTGTTGAAAGAAAAGGAGGGGAAAATATCTTGCAGAAAAACCTGTCTGAAAGGAGGAATGATTCCTTTCTGCCTGTCTCCAACCTGATACACAGTCTTTAATTCAAGCAGACTAATGTGAAATGCAAAAGCAAGGGGGATGAAAGCAAATCTAGCCCCAAAATAAGAAAAAGGCAGGCTAAGAGTAAGCAAGAATGAGAAAGAGAGAGCAGATGTGGGGCTTGAGTGGTATTAACATGTGTCTGTTCATCTTAACTGTCTTCCACGTTGTTTAAAACATGCACTGATGTTTTTTTTTCTTGTCCCTCTTTCTCTCTCTAATTGCTTCCAGTTGGATGTCTCTAGGACACATTTTCCCAGGTGTGCTCCTACAGCTTCACACACTCATTTTGCTTTCTGTGGGGTTTGTTGGAGGTGGCTCTGCCCCCTCTAACGTTCAGGGTCAAATCGAGGCCCATAGAGGAACAGCTTCAGTGGCTGGCTCTGCTTCAGCCCTTGCCCAGCCCAGGCTGGCTCTGCTGAACTCGCTGCTGTTTCCACACACATGTACAACCATCTCAAGCAGGAAAAGTGTTTCCCAAAACTGCCAGAATCAACTTGGTAAAAAGCAACATGGGGTGGTCACCACTGCAAGAATCTCTGAGGGTCTCAATAAGGCAGGAACACAGTGGCTGCCCTCCAACACCTCTGATCGTGGAAATTCTCACTAATGACAAATTCAAACACAGTTGCTTCTGTCTTCCCTTTTATAAAGAAAAGAGAAGAAAAGGTGACAGAAACTTTCAGAGACTAACCCTATGGATGTAAAGAGAGACTTTCAGTAGCAGACGCAATTGCCACGTGCATTTAGAAAGGTGGTAGAATTTCACCTCCCACATTCAAGACAGAAGGGAAATGATGTGTTCTCACAACTGCTTATTTCTTCCTCACATCCACTACCTCATTTCACCTCAACATGACACATGGCTTTTCTTATCTGGGGCTTACACTTGAGAATTTTCTTTTCTCATATAAAATTAATGAACACATTTTTGCTTATGTCAGTATTATGTCAGTATTAAAATATTCTTTGTGGTGTCTTTATATTTGTTGAAAGGACAACAAATTGAGTGTCATGCTTCTTTAGTGTGTAAAACATCCAACTTTTCTTAAAATTCACTGTTTTTCCCAAAACAACTGATTGCAACATTTGCCACAATTTTTTTGATGCCGCTTTTTTTTTTTTTATGATGAAATTATAAATTAGAAGAAGCCAGGCAGCAGGATTTAGATAGGGATTAGAATAGTATAAGTAAGAGCAAATCACCCCAAAAAGTCACCAGGGAGAAAGTGTTGGTTTTTCTAAAGGCTTTTATCACTGTCACATCTGAAGAGTGCTTCTATATTTAATGAACAAATAAAAAAGAGTTCTTCTCCTGCAAGGCACGATGTTGCATAAGACTTTCTGAAAGCACAGGAAATGGTCAGCCAGCTGTCAAGTTTTTATTAGGAAATGCTGTCCAAAGAAATATGTTCTGCATAAAGCTTAAGAACTGGTGATGTGACAGCTTTCCAATGAAGGTGAACTTCATCAGGAAAGTCCTGTCACCTCCTGGCAGCTGTGACATGGTCCTCCACAGCCAGGGCAGCCAGAGCTCCCTTGTCAGCTCCAGGTATTGCTACAGAATTGAGGGCTGTTCCTTTCAGGGATTTAAGTAGTAACTAAAAGTTTGCATTTTTGTCTCTCTAAACCAGAAGAAGGCTAAAGCTCAGACACAATGGTAACAAAAACTTGACTTGGAGAATAAGAAGAAATTGTAATATTTTTATTCCTTTTTCTGTATTACTTAGCTATTTTGCTTGCAAAGCTCTAAGAAATGGGTTCTTGGAAGAAGAGCTTCCAAGCTGCATGGGGGTTAAGTGTGTGCTTGTACTGGCAAGGAAGATGCAGAGCCCCAGACACCCCCAAAACCCTTCTAAGCCAGATCATGTCAGAAAAAAAAAATAAAATTTCTTAGCCTCCAATGGCATCCGACACAGAACCCAAGATGGTTAGTTTCTGTTAGAGGTGGAAAACAGCACCTGCAGGTCAACATACCTGGCAAATGGCAAAACAGCTTGGTGTTTAACTCAGGGGGAACAAAGAGGAAAAAGTGATAAAAGTCACCTCTTAAGAGGAAACTCAGTGAAACAATGAACTCCAGGATTTTCAGGCGAAAATGTCTCCTGACTTCAGAACAGGTTGTCCTGAGCCCCCTTCAACCTGGACATGAATAATTCCAGGGATGGGGCACCCACAGCTTCCCTGGGCAACACGTTCCAGTGTCTCACCACCCTCACAGTAAAGCATTTTTTCCTAATTTTTAATCTAAATCTACCCAATTTGAAAGTGTTAACGCTGATCCTATCACTATACTTCCTGATAAAGAGTCCATCCACCGAGCCTTCTCTTCTCCAGGTTGAGCAACCACAACTCTTTCATCTTGTCTTCAAAGGAGAGGTGGTCCAGCCCTCTGATCATCTTCATGGGCTCCTTTGGACATGCTTGAGCAGGTCCATGTGTTTCTTATGCTGGGAGCCCCAGAGCTGAACACAGATGTCAGTTATCTCAATTATTTCCATATCTTGTCTTCTTTCTCTCGTATTATTATTGTTCCCAGGGAATTCCTTATTTTGCTTGATTTTGTGGGTAGTTTCCTATCTGCTTTTTTACTTCCACTGCAATTTCACAACATCTTAAGAGCTGCAAATGCAAAAAATATAAAATCATGGAATGGACCTCAAGTCCTCAAATAATCCCAGAAGCAAAGAATGATATATTTGCTTCTCCAAACCAAAACCTTTGACGTGGGAAATCTGAAACTCTGACATAGTAATTCTGGTGTTTAATCTTTTTTTGGGGGGGAGGAAAAGGCAACAGCCTGATTTAAGTGTTTAAACACATGAACCGCTGTATGCAATTCTTAGGGGTCAGCAATATTTTTTTCTGAAACTGTTTATGAATTGTGACTTTCTTTATTCAATAGAGGACCATTCCTCTGTTCTGAAAACTAAGGGTACAGATCAAGCAAAGAAAGCAAGCTATTTCAAGGGACTTAACAACTAAACTGGAGAAACTTCATTAGAAATGAACTGGAAAATTTGATTAGAAATAGCCACTTTTTGCTAAAGAAAGACAAAATAGTTTTAGGATAAAAAAACACACAGAGAAAGTGTCCTAGAAAATATATTGGGATATTATAGTCTTTCTACACCTTTTTAAACAGCTTATAAAAACCCATATGAGTCCTGTCCTGTTCAGTTCTGCTAGAGTGTAAAATGAACACTCAAGAAAGAAGAGAAATCCTCTATGCACCTTACTTAAAAACATCGCTGCATGGATATTAAGTATCGACATGACATTATAATAATCTAACACTATAACCATCTAAGTCAGCATCTACTCACTTCTCTAAGTTTTTAGGATGATTTCCATAGTTCTTCTAACGTGTTAAAATTGCTTTTGAACACATTTTTTTCACAAAAAACTTTCCACTAAGATAGAATCTAGGCAGGTAGTTATTCATGGCTTTCAGTTGATCTCCATTTGTTGCTCAGAGTGGCTGCCTGTCAGCAGGTTCACTATTGGCTGAGTAATGTTTGATGGTTTTATAGCTACCAGTGCAAAATTAGAGGTTTCAGCATTCCTCCAGTATAGGTAGATAAATTAAACATCAGAAAAGTAGCAAATAGTTGAAAAACTGTGTCTTGTAAAGAAAGAAGCTCCAGACATATGTATATATATGTAATGGGATTTCCTTCAGCACCTTGAATTGTCAAGAAGTATGAGCAGGCTCATTCAAGTGAACTCTCTGTGAGGCTGTTTCTAGTCAAATATAGCTGTCTGGGCTTCCTCGAGTCAGAGGACAGACCCAAGTGATACCAAATCTAGTTTATCTCTTTGGCTGAGGGTGGGAGGACCTGAAGTGTTGATGAGCATTGCCTTTCTCCACTGGTACCACTGAGGCAGTTCCAAGGTTTTCACATGATTAAAGGTAAGGGAGATCTTTGCTCCTGGTGATGGACCTGCTCCTTTCTGTCCACCTGTGCTTTGTTCTCCTCTGGAATGAAGAGAACAAGGATATTTACCAGGCCCAGAAACACATGCAACACGATCTTCTTCCACAAATAAATGCTCATAGGTAAATGCCAACCACCCCTATATTCTCTAAGTTTCCACACATTTTAAATTATTAGTTAGATAATTGGCAACTGATTAGGTGCTTTTATTGTACCCACACAGCATCCTTTGTCTTGTGATAGAGATTAAGAACTGTATGACTGCTACAAAAATAATGACAATTGCTATTCACACAGATATTTTACCTAGGAAAAAAAGCTGTGAAATAGGTAGCAAAAAAAAAAAAGTTAGCATTTTAAAATAATTAAAGCCCAGACTACTTTCCTTGTCTCTCTAAGACTAGCCTGCAATTATGGAAGCCAGGTATCACTTTTGTTTTGCAAGGCCTTAAGTTTTGGCTATTAGTTCTGAGTTTACCACAAAAAGTCAGGAGATAAAGGTAGCACTCTCAATTATTTGATCACTGACCTTAGAAACAATACTTTTATAAAGCAAAACCTAGGAAGCAGCTTGTTATCCCTTTCCAATTTGCAACCTTCTTGTCCTAGGAGGGCAATATATCTCTCAGATTTTAAAGGTATCATCTTTGGGAGACTGCCAAAGAATCACTCTGGTCACCTATTCTTTTATAACATAGATGATGTCATTTAAATATTTATTTCTCTGTGGTCATATATTCCAGACTGCATCTGGAGAATCTAATTCCACTGGTTAAACATAAATTACAGCATTTCTGCAGTAAAAAATTATGAAAGTGCCAGTGAACTCACAAGTATGCAATGCACTGCCCCTGTTCCCAAATGGCTTACCAGACCACATCACTCAGGATAAGCACATCCTAACCTAAAAGTTATGATTTTATCACTCTCTCACCTGATTAGCAGACATAGACAGAGCAAGCAAAGAGAACAGAATGTTAAAGGAGCCTTTCTCCCATTTCTGTTATGTAGCGTGTTCCTAACCCACTCAGTGTCAGAGATCCAGACCCTTTCTTCACACACTTTTACAGCTACCAACCAGCTACCTAGGACAAGGTTGGACAGAGCTTTCTCTTTGCTCTTAGACATATTATTATATAGGGCTAATTTCTTTGCTCTTCAGTAAAAATTGTTGTCTCTCAAGTTCCTAGAAATACCTGAGCAACTGTGATCCACCACTTGCTTTGATAAAAGACAGATTTAACTGTAGATATTTAAAAATTAAGTTAAATCCAGCTTAATAGCCATGAAATGACCTATTGATGTGACCCTATTAAACCTATTAAATTTTCCCTGAGCATTTTTTATATCTATTCTGTATAGAATGTAGGGCTGAACCCAGACAGCCTAGTTTCCTGACCTTTAACCTCATGTGTCAATAAAAGACATATGTCTGGATGCATATATATATCCTAGTAATATAAAGGAGAATAACAATTTACTTGTCTTCAGCACGGTCTAGTGGACTTTGTGTTGGGATGCAAGAACTGGCTGAACTCCCAAGTCTCAGTTCAGGATATGATTCAAGAGCTACTTAACCTATTTTTTCTCATAGTTCATCATTACTTGGCTACTACCTGACAGTGAGCTATGTGTCTATATAAAGCATGAATTCCAGTAAATTTGTTCTGAATTCTCATTCACCAGCTGATCACTTCATCTTCCAGTAACTTTATTATGAAAAAAGATTAGCTTCTACCCTGGTTTTCAAACTGAAGGGTATAAAGTGCTTTCATTTCTTTACATTGATTGACATAAGAATGCTAAAGATAAATCGAGGACCCTGTTCATTCTTTGAGAACAACACCTGACTTTGCTGTCACCGGGAGCCAGGCAACAGGAAGACAGAAGGATATGTGCTGGCTCTTCACAATCTAATATGACTGCAGGACACCAGCAGTCAGAACTGGGTGCGGTTAACAAAAATAAGCCCATGTAAACCCATTTAGTCTCCCCAATGACTGCACTAAAGCAAGGAGAAATCAGAAACCAAAGAGAAGGTGAAGGTGGTGGGTAGCTCAGGTATGTCTGTTGTGACTCTTCATATCCAAGGAACTCAAAAAAAGAAGATGGACATGGAAGATGAATGGGATGCTTAAAGGAAGAGAATAAGCAAACAATGAATAACAGCGGTGAGCAGAAAATGTAGCTCACGTCAATACAAGTTTTAGAAAGTTGAAAGAAGAAAAGGAAGAGGAAATTTTCAGGTTATATGCAACTAAGATGAAGGCAAAAATTTGAGCCGAAAAACAGGACAAGGCAAACAAGGGTTTATGTGCAGCTGGCTTATGTGCAAGTGTAGATAAAATTGAGTGTGCAGTGTGAATACTCTCTCTGGATAATCAGGGCTGGAGAGGGCAAAAGAGCTTCTTGCAAACCTGAGATTGTTAATCAAATGTGGATGAGAAAATATATGTGAAAATAATGTAATGTATGTACGAATTAGTCCTGCAAGAAGTGAGGAGAGCTCTTTTTTTTTTTTTTTAACTTCATCGGATAGTAGAGCACAGTCTGCTCTGACAGTTGGTTTAATAGGACCTCAAACCATTTACAACCAAGCTTAGTTCAGGTTAACTGAGTTTTTCAACTGGAAGGCTTTAGGAGCTTGTGTAAATTTAAAACAAAACAAACCAAAACAAACAGTAATTGCAAAGAATGATATGCACAATTTATTGTGGTAACACCACACAAAGAGCAGCAGAAATGGCAGATTATTTTTTCCTAGTGAATAAAAGCAACAAGATATATTAGTTAATCTCCAAGGAATGATATTCCCGTTTTAATATAGATAATACTGATTTACTTGTATTTCTGCAGTTTAATCATCTACATAAACTATGGTGCAAAGACAGAGCTACATTTCATCGATTCATTGCTTTTAGATTCAATCTTCTTACTGACACTAAATGGTAGTTTAAATTTGAAATATCAGCTCTTTGTACATACAGATCCAGCAGACATAATATACAGGTGTCAGTGAAGCAGACTTTGTTGGTAGAGTTAGTACAAGGGCCTTTGTAACTTTGCAAAAATCTGAGCTGTTTGGAACAAATCCACATGAGAAAAGGTGGGTGAGATTTGTGGGACTGTGAAGAAATACTTTATCTGATGAAAACAAATGAAGCTGACAGTTTAAGAACTGTTTTAATTCATAACAACTCTGAAGTTATCCCTCCTGTTGATAATATAGAGACTATTTTGTTACTATGGAAAACCACTAACTGACAGTGACTTGCATCAATTATCTGATGAATTATAGATCCATTTTGGTTGCTGAACTGGAAGTCTTGCATCAGTCTTTTACCTGTATGAAGTTATAACCCTACTAGAAGTTTGCCTCATTATTTGTCAGGGAAACAGTCCTGTTCTAGACAAAAAATGTCAGTTAGTACATACAGCCTCTTAAAGCTTTCTTTTCCATCAAAAAGATCCTGTTGCATGCCAATAACTGTGGTTTACACCGATGTCTTGGAGGCTTAGGTGACTTCAGATATTTGTGCACAGTGACAGCCTTGCCTATTCTATGTTGCTTCCTCTTTCACAACAAATGCAGAACAAGGTCCCATGTAAAGCCCTTCATCACATCCCAAAAAGAAATCTTCATGGCCAGAGCAGTTTTCTTCAAAACAGCATTTGGGAAGAAAGGTGAGACCGATCCAGAAATAGAACTGATATTTTGTGGTGTGGCATGGCTTTACAAGGACATGAGAAAAAATAAAGCCCAACTGTGCAATTTAATATTCACAAGAGAAAGAGACAGTCACATTTGCAGTGACAGTGGGGTTGGGACCTGAGCTGTTTCTATGATCAAGATATATCTGCTTCCTAAGGGAGACAAATAAATATATCCTAGTTGTATTTTAATTTCAAGGACAAGATCTCAGTCCTTATAGAATCCTACTTAAGACTTCTTGGCCATGACAGAAACTCTATTGACTCTTTAATAAGTGAAGGAAAGTGGGATGAGAAAAGAGGATTGCATTCTCTCAATAGGAGTTGTAGCAACAATGACTCTTTCATTACAAGAAAGCAAATTTTACAGGGTACATGCCTGATTTCCTATGGAAGTGAAGCTGACACAATCTCATCTGTCTCATCTGCATATGATTTCCTGCCTCTTTATAGCTTTTCAACAATGGCTAATTTCAGTGAAAAAAAAATCTCAAACTTACTAAATCCCATTAATTTTATGCAAATTTTCAATGTGGTGGAGGGAACAGATTTGAATTAGTCAATGGGATGCAGGACAGCCTGTCAGGTGAGCTCAGTCACATTACCAGACATGGAGAATCCACGGGGCTAGCAGCCATGCTGATGAAGGTGTTTGTTTAGTATTCTAATGTAGACCAGAACTAAATGTCTAAGAGGCAGCCACTGATTCAGTAAGTATCTGTCCTCTTGTGACACAAAGCTACTGACACTTTAGACCTCAGAATGGCAAATAAGTAACATGATGTTCTCACATGCTTTATGCAGGCTACTACACCTTTGTAACTCAAATGCATACTGAGATTTGACATTTACCCATGTTGAGTTTAGTCTTTTTAACATCGCTTATAATAATATGTAAAATTAAAGAATCCAAGACATGCTGTTGATAAGGATTAGAAGAGGGAAAAAAGTGTCTGAAAAGAAAAAAATCTGAAATTGTTATATGCAAGAGAAAGAAGAACATTACAAAATCACTCTGCTCAGAAGAGATCTTTGAATGAGAAGATTTGCTAGAACACACACAAAAAAATAAGCTAAAAGAGCACTTCCCTGCTGCTCTGCACTGAGGCTACAAGGAATTTAGAGAACGAAAGTTACTGAAGGTCTGGAGAGAATCTTACACTAGATGAAATGGTTGGCACAATTTCTTCCATCACTGTTAAGAAGATGTATGAGATACAGTATGAAAATGTTTTGGATTTCAGCAAACGTAATGTCTGTTTTTCTTATTCAGTTGATTGAAAACACTAGCAGAGGCTCCATTTGAAGCTTTAAAAGGGATTAAAAAACTCTGATAGTCAGCAGAAAATATGAACGATTACAAATTTTAATGAATAGAAGTAAAAATGTGTCTGTTTCATGTAATTCAAAATGAAGAATACCACTTCACAAATATTCACTTGCTATGTATATGCATGTACATACAAACGTAGACATGGAAAAAGGGCTCTGTAGGAAACCTCTTTTTCTGGTTAGAAATAAATGGTTTCTGGATTTTCAAAAAATAAGGACCAAAATATGTTAGTACAGGCTGGAATGGTATATTCAGATATACATATGCATATATATTCATATATGGACACTTGAACCCCAAAACACAAGTGTTTATAAATCAGATACTATTACACTAATGTGGATACTTTTTGTGTGTGAAAGGGATGCATCCTAATGGTCCAAATATAAGCCAAACTGTAAACCAGCAGAAGATCGAGCAGCTTTAAGTTCTTCTGAAGCCCTGGTTAATATTTGTCAGGGTTTTTGACACCTGTCTGCAGGGCTAGGAGTTATCACATACCTTAAACACACAATCTCCTTCTGCCTTCATTTTATTTCTGGGGGTAGACAGTGCTACCTGCAAGAGATGTGGAATGTGTGGTGCCCCAAAAAAGGTGATGAGACCACTATAATTCTGGGATCAATTGCTCTTGGGTCAGCTGGCATCAACATCCCCACCCCTCTGTTAGTTCTGTTTTCAGATCTATGTGTATCAGATTGCTCAGACTCCTTTTGGCTCTGACATGAAGTTTTCTTTAACTGCATGCAGAGACTGGCACAAACCATCATACCCCAAGAGCTCTACTATTAACAGGCTGCTTTTTAGCCTAAGAGAAAACAAACCAAATTTGAAACCAGGGCAGGAGGGGAAGAGAACAAGTTCTATGTACAAAAATATTGCTTTTGCTCCAGTTGTTTAAACGGAGCTGAAAACAGTTGAGATAGAGGGGCTATCACCTCAGCTGCACCATAGCGGTACCATGTAAAAACCTCAGCCTGATTCCAGGGGCTAACATCTAAAAGGAAAAAAACTAAAGTGCAGATCAGTCAGTGTGCTATATAGCAACAAGAGTAAGAGTTAATGTCTAATTCAAGCAGTGTGTTAATTAGTGGAACATAGATTACAAGCCCTGGGAAATGACAGAAGAAATAGGTTCTCTTTGAATTTAAAAGCATTGTAAACTTGTGCCTGAGGATTATTTAACAGTAGATTTCATTCTATCAGATAATTAATAATTTATCAGTTTTAAGAACAGGAAAATTGTAAATTTTTTTAAGCATGAGCATCTGACTCAACTGGGATACTCTAGAGACTCCCACATTCCCTTAAAATAAAATACTTGGGCTTTCACAGCAGAAGAAGAACACCATTAGGGAGGAAAGAGCAAGATTCACTCTGGGAGAGGAGGGTCACTCTCTAGAAGGATTTAAAACTCAGGCCAACCATATTAGGTCCCAAACAGGTTGACAAAATATTTTCAAATTTCCCATTAACAAATTTTAACTTGACTTTTAGCTGCCTGCTACCTGAGTTTGTCAGTAATTCTGACCAACTCCCAGATGTGAAGCACAATGGTAATGGTCTGCAAAATGCCCTCAGGTTTTCCTTGTGTCTTGAGGCCATACCAAGAACAGTTTTCCCAGAAAGGTGAGCCTCTGGCAGTGCTCCCTCTGCTCCAGGAATGAAAGCTACTACTCTCCTTATTGCTAGCATATATTTTTTCACACAGGGTGTCAGGGGTTGGAAGTAACCTTGGAGATCTTCGAGTCCAACCCCCCTGCCAGAGCAGGATCATATAATCCAGCACAGGTCACAAAGAAATGCATCCAGGCGAGTGTTGAAAATCTCCAGAGAAGGAGACTCCACAACCTCTCTGGGGAGCCCATTCCAATGCTCTGTGACCCTCACAGTAAAGAAGTTCCTCCTCATGTTAAGGTAGAACCTCCTGTGCTTCAGCTTGCATCCATTCCCCCTTGTCCTATCACAGAGCACGAGTGAGAAGAGGCTGTCCCTTTCCTCTTGACACTCAGCCCTAAGATATTCATAAACATCTATCAAAACCCCTCTCAGTCTTCTCCTCTTCTTCTCTTCTCTTCTCTTCTCTTCTCTTCTCTTCTCTTCTCTTCTCTTCTCTTCTCTTCTCTTCTCTT
>JANHFX010028074.1:0-10608 GCA_027560015.1 Chloroceryle amazona
AGAGGCTTCAGAATCTCTTAGAACAGGTAATACCTACTGTTCCATGGTGTGCACATCTGCTAGCCACACTTTGGCCCTTTTAGTGCAGAAGTATCCCCAATCACTGTGATTCATCTCTTTACCGTACTGTTGTTATACTAACAAGGAAATGCAGGAATTTTTTTCTGGTGGGAAGTCAAAGTCAGATGAATTAGCACCTGATAAGAAGAACAAGAGGGGACCATGGTTCCATGGAGTCAATCATCTTTGCAAAATTACCTGGCAGAGAGTGGCAAGCCCTGTTACTTTTTCTGAACTAAATGACCACATGCATTTTTTTTGTGAGCATTTACCCCATCACCATGTGTCAGGATACTTGGGGGGAATTTGATATGACCCAGTCTTTGATCAACTGAACTGCAAAGAGCAGAAATACAGATCTGCAGAACACTTCCATGGCAGACAACAGGATTTTATAGGAACTGGGCTCTTACAGCCTACTGAGAGAATCACTCTGACTTGCTTTCACATTTTCTAGTCTATGATTGGGGCCTGCAATACATACATCTCCCAAGAGGAAATTTGTATAATGTTAATGTTAATGCAGTATCATTAATATCTTCCCCTATTATCAACGAGATAAGATCCTCCCAGGAATGTGTAGAGAGACCAGCAGTTTCATATATTGTGTGAAGAAAGAAGGAAAAAGAGTGAAGGAGAATACTCACAGCAAGCTTGTAAATTTCTGCAAATGACAGTAAACAAACAAACAAAAATTTTTTTTTAAAATTCCTTTGTAAGGAGCTGCTAAGAGACAGAAACCAATTAGGAAATGTAGCAATTCTGTGACAAATTATATTTAACACGACCAAGGTATGGTAAACTTGCTATCCATACTGATGAGCCAGACTCATGGGATCATCTAAGGCCAGTGGATTGAAGGATATCATCACAAACTGATCAGTAGAAATGATTTCCTGATGCACAGTGTATAACAGAGTGGAGGGACCTTTATAAAACAGTAATGCTGAAAAAATTCCTTCTTGAGAACACTAAATTGAAAACATAAAAAAGTCAGTGTAAATAATATTTATGAAGTGTGTTATTCCTTGACACTGAGAAGTTCCTTTTCTCTCCTGTTCTGTTAATATCTTCTTTAGACAGCTTTAGTCAAGTGCACGTCCACTATTCCATCCCTCTTTTTGTTGGGCTTAACTCGTAGGACTTCACTTGCCAGTTCATAGCCTGATGCAATTTTTCTGAGACAGATTTTTATACCTGATTATTTTGCCAGTTGCTTTCAATCTGAGAGCTGCTGCATCGCTGCTTTGTTCATACTCTTTCCACCCTGGATAGAAGCTTAACCAATAAACTGCCTCAGTCTTGTCACTGCCTAAAGCCATTGCATCACCATATTCATAATGTCATTACAGATCAGCTCCGTTTCCACACTGTGGCTCTGACACGTTGCTCACTGTGATGAGTCACTACTGTAAATAACAGCAGAGCCATTACTACGTATGAGAGGAAGCACAGGAATATGAACTGCTATTGATTTCTTTCTACTTCAAAACACAAAAGAGTTCTCTATGACCAGCAGAAGGATGATGATGGCACCTCAGATGTTCTGACCAGACTCAGGAGACATGTTAACTGCTCAGGTCTGCCTCCAGGTCTCCTCAGAAAGCTGTTTTAATTTCTTGTCATCAGGGGCCACTGGGCAGGGTCCTGCCCCACACCAGGCAAGAGGAAACTGTCAACCCACTTTAGAACTTCTCTAAATAAATTATTATATACAAGCCTCTAAGAACTGCAGTAAATGGGAGCATACAAAATAAAATTTAGCAAGAGGGAAGCAGTGACAAAAAGCTGCAAATAATGATTCTGGTCAGAAAGATAGTTTAACCAGGCTAGATCACTAGCTTCTGGCAAAGCAAACCATGGTTTTATATTTTACTGTTGACAGCAATTACACTGAGACTTTTATAAAGATTGTAGTGTTTGCTTCCTAGATAATTATACAGTGTATGATGATAACTAAACTTGCTTCTACTACAGGCTTTACTGATCAAAAGACAACCAATGAACACAAGCAATATTCTTGTATTTTGAAACTGTTACACGGTTGATCAAATAGTATGATGAGATCTATATAAGTACTGTCGCATGTATAAATCAGGCTGTAGCATTCTACTTGTACAATTATTCCAGGCATATGTAGCAGCAAAGGCTGCTGCAAATACTCTCCAAATATAAAAAGAAGCCAAGGCTAGAATTTTTTGAATGAGAATGAATTTATCTGGATCATCTCCCAGGACATGTACATGTGGATATGTCCCTAAAAACAGGTTTGCTATCCTTTTTTCACTACATACCATTGCTCCCAGCTTGCAAGTATTAAGTATATTGTCTTTTTGCATAAATTCTCACCAAGATGCAATCAGACTACTTCTAAGCCTTGGCACACTGGCTGAAGCAAGAGGAAGAGGTGTTGTGAATCTCAGTGGGAAAATTTGGGGTCATTATCTACAGAATAGCTGGAGTTTGGTTTTGTTTTTTTTTTCTCTCCACATTGATCTACCAGGTTCCTTTCCAAGAAGGCCAAATCCCCATAAATCCTGAAGATGGCCTTAGGCTATGCATATCTACTCTTCCTGCTCTTTAAGCTGTCTAAACACAATAGCCTTATCTGAGGGGCCATGTAGCTGCACTAGGGTAATACAGTGGCTGAGATAATAAACCCTGGGGTGATCTGGATGGATTAACTTGAGCACAAGGCAGTGCTTTGAGACTTCATCTAGCTTTTAGTCTGAGAAGAGGTGGCACAAACACAGAGACAGAGCCAGCAGTGCTGGCTGAGTCCTTGTGCTGTTATACTGCAGCACTCAAGATGTTTTTCAGTGTTTACAAGTCTTGTTGATTTTAAAAAGAGGGGACATAGATCATAAGGCTAAAAAGTAAGCCAAAGCCCTGACACAAATTTGTACCTACAGCGGTAAGAATGACTAAATCTTTGGTGAAGTCTCTCTGCTGTGCTTGCTCACATATGCAAGATAGCTGCAGCCTAAACAGGCCCTGCTGTATCAGTGATGTGAGCACGGAATGCTGTTGGCCAGTGCTGAAGCATTTTCAGTCCCTTCAGTAACTGTATGTATTTCCATATGTGCAGAAACATACCTGCACACACACCCAAGAGCACTCATAAAACCAGTAAGGAATGCAGTCACCAACCAGCTTTTTTCTTGACAAGGCTCTGCACATTGTGTCAGAAAAGAAAAATTTCACATTTACAGGAAAACCCACTGCTGTTCTCAGCCTGTTACACAGTAAATAAAAGCATTTCACAATAAATGTTGGCACAATAACTCTCAGAGGAATCTCACAGACAAAACAACCATGTATTCACACATGATAACAAAATAACTCAGGATTTCTCATGTCCTTGTTAAGAAATTATTCCCTAGCAAACTAAACCAAGGATAGAGGTGACAGATCACAAATCATCTGATACCATCAGGTATTGTACTATGCAGCTTTAACTTAAGAGAGCTTGAATGAAAAGATAGAGAATTGCTTGAGGTTTCAGCCGATACTAAAAAGAGATAACAGTTTCTAAAAATTTCCCAGCCCCATTTAGAGATCCCAGATGCCTGAAACACTACTGTCAAGTTTCATTTATACTTCAAAAACTGGAATGTTTCTCTAGCCCTGAACAGTGACCCTTTGGACTGTTGTCTGTCCCTAGAGCCGCTAGAGACTTTCAAAACAGATACAGGCATGTAAATAAAATAAATCAAGTCTATGAATTCCTGGGAAAGAGCAAAATAACCAGTGCTTATAACAGTAAGTAGAACTGTCCAGGCCTCATTTTACAGTCCCAGAGGCAAAGGGGTATAGGTCGGTTCACATCTAGCCAGCTAACATCTTGCCACAAAAATAATTGTCTTGCTGTAAACAGTCCTTAGCCCATGTGAGTGGCTGAATTGGGCCCAAGTGCTTTTTGGTGAAGGACTAGCTAGCATAGACCTAAACCACGTTAAATAATTAAACAGGAAAGATAATCATCTGCCCTTTCCTGAAGCCTATGACCTGGTCCTATTTAAGTAGCAGAGCCACAGTGAGGCTTCTCAGAGGACAGAAATGGCTGCAGTGTTATAGTCACCCCACTCTCCTGTCCCTGGTGACACAGGAGTAAAAATGCTCCACTTGCACCATATCCTGAATTTACAGGAGCAATGAAATCTTAAGTACAACTGCTTTATAAGGTAGCAACCCTGAAATATTTCCCAAAATTTAGCCCATTGTTAAGGTCCAATTTAAAAGGGCTATTTATTTGCTAGATTATTTTTCTTTCCTATATGATCACTGTTAATAACAGTAGTTCCCATAATGGTTTCATAAGAGAAATACTTGCCAGATTCATCTCTACCTTTCAGGCTCTGCAAATGAAATCAGCAAGTCATTACATGCAGTACAAAATGTTGTAACCAGCAGTCACAGAACTTATGTGAATCCAAGGACTGACCATCAAATTTAGCTTTGAATGTGAGACCTAAATCAAGTTATTTGAAAGTTATATTTACTGCATTTCCCAGTGGTAGCAGGTATCATACCTGCAGGGCAGTTTCCTTCCGATCCTCACCGAAGACTTCATCTTTTCAGTAGCACAATTCATGTCAATGTCATGATTACAAGGACGAGGACATAGAAAGAAAGGTTACTGGGTATCTAGACATTTTCAATCGAATACTGATATTGTGACTTCATTTTCTTCTATTCTGCATCTTTGACAAGGACATGAACGTCTCCAGAGCTGTCACTATCATAGAATCATAGAATGGCTAGGGTTGGAACGGACCTCTGAAGGTCATCTAGTCCAACCTTCCTGCAGTGAGCCCAGACACCCTCAACTAGACCAGGCTACTCAGAGCCTCTTCCAACGTCAGCTTAAATATCTCCAGGGATGTGGCCTCAGCCACCTCCCTGGGTAGCATATTCCACTGCTCTACCAACCTCAATGTAAAGAACTTCTTCCTGATGTCCAATTTAAATCTACTCTTCTCTAATTTAAACCCTGATGTGCTGATGGTGCACTCAATCTGCTGTCAATATCATTGATGAAAATATTAAACAGTACAGGTTCCAGTACAGACCTCTAAGGGATACCACTTGTCACTGGCCATCTGGACATTGAGCCATTGACCACCACCCTCTGGATGTGGCTATCCAGCCAATTTCTTATCCACTGAATGGTCCACCCATCAAATCCATATCTCTCCAACTTGGCCAGTAGGATGTTGTGGGGGACCATGTCAAAAGCCTTGCAGAAGTCCAGATAGATTACATCTATAGGTTGTCCCTTGTCAAAGGCTTCAAAAGACAAAGCCTGAAATTCAAGTGGAAAATATCCTTAGTCCCCAAACTTGATAAAAGGCCATTTCACTTCTCCTTCCTGAAATCCAAAGCACACCTGCTGATTGCAGTAGCCTGACCAGCGTGTGTTGTGGTTCTTTGTCTGTACTCCTGTTGCAGTCCTTGGATGAGTTGGTTTTACTCATATTTTTTTCCTGGTGCATGGCCGTGGTGAACCAAGACCAACATTTTTCTGTAATACAATCTATTCTGTAATACAAACATATTCAGGTTTGAAAACACATCACCCTGGCTGTTAAGTATTCACTTTTAATGGGTTGCTTTGGAACAGGAGTTTTGGGGCTTATTATTTTTAACTCATACAGTAATAATCTCAGGGAATGGCAACGCCAAGCTTCCTGCTATATTCTACCCACACTTTCCAGCTGCAGTCATACAGATGTGTTGAGATCTGGCTTGTCCAAAATTGCAGTTATCCCTTGAGCTCATCTGGAAAGCATCAGGAGGCGTCAGCAATCATCACAAGTCTTGGGTGGGGCATTGATGGTGTCTAATACAAGTTAGGGCCTTCCTCAGTCTTGCACCCCTCAGAGAGTCTGGTAGCACATTAAATGACTCATTTCTGGAGACATACTGTGGCAAATGGCACCTATTGCCACATGCTTACTATAACTTGTGTCATCCTGATTACATGTGCATCACAAACTTTAATTGTGGAAATTAGGAAAAAAAATAAATAAAGTGTTTTCAACCAGTTATGGTTTATTGTGCTGTAAATTTCAATTGTCTCTAGCTGATGTCCCAGAACATACCTACTTATTTCTGCTCTGCTGTTAATTGCAGCTCTCTCTCCAGACTGACGGTCTGAAGCTACAGATCAGCTGCTTTGCAGTACCATTTCAGAAAGCCTTCCTGAGATACAAGTAAACAGCCAGTGAGCTGTGGAAATAATAATAATAGTCAGCTTTATTTTCTCCCTGAGTGGTTTTTAATGTACGGGTCACATTGACCATGGCCTGACTTCTCCAACACAGCATTGGACAAGACCTACTTGTTCATCAGGGGACTGAAATTCTGAGTTGGTGCCCAGTTACCTGCAATCACTGGTCTATGATAGATTTTGTGGCTCATTTGTCTGAATCGCCAACATGAAACTAAGACTTTCTTATCACCTGTACTCTTTACACAGTGCTTGCAGAAGTATCTAATAAAAGCATGGGCACCTCATTTGTGCTCAGCACCGTTTTGGGACCCAGTCTCTAACCTTGAGTTACCACAGTGCTGAGACCCAAAAACAGCTTTGGTCTTTTGCAGATGGAGACAGTTATCCCTGAAAACTGTCAATATTCATGGTACTGATCTGGAGGACATATATTCCAATGCTAGAAATTGAATGTTAAGAGTATATATATATTTTTATATTTTTTGAATACTTATACTCATTTTTAAGAAATAGGAAAAGTAGGATTTCTTTAATCTGATTTTAGACATCTTTATCATAAATATTTGTATTTGGCCCAGCCACCCTGCCAAGTTCCTTTCAGAGTCAACAGAGGAAGACAGGCACCTTTAGGGCATGACTCAACTAGCCTGTTTTTAGATGCCTACTAACATGACAGAAATCTTGTCTTCTAGGCAACAGTGTCTCTCTTCCACTGACTAAAAGGACAGCCAAAGATGATTATCCAACATACACCTTTAGGGGCATCTCCCTCTCAGTAACCAAGGAAGATCAGCTTATCCAAACCCCTTGATGTCAGAAATCTTCACACCTATCCACACATGAACACAGGGAGCCTTGGGAGCATGTTGAAAGAGCCCTTATAATAAAATTGACACTTCTGAGCAGATGGTTTATTAAATCTAGTTAAGTTTTAACTTATAAACAGTATTATTTGTAGCATCTTTCTCCCATAGCACTTCACCAGCAGAGCTGAGTCGGTTCTATTACAGACGCAGCTGAAGCCTTCTTTTTCTGAAACAACTAGCCAAAGCCAGCTGCTCAGGGATCTCTGAGTGAAAAGATACATGATTGTCCTCTTCCTCTAAATACATAAAGTGAATATGTTGAGCTGGAGCTATCACAACTGCCACAAATTATGCTGCTGCTGGAGATGCATTCCTGCACTCCCTGAAGCACAAGCTGAGGAGGGTGTGACATAGGACAGCAGTGAGCTCTGCAGGAATCCAGTGGGAAAAAACTGGTCAAGCTTGCCTCTGGTTTATCATTCACTGGGAAAATGACAATAGCAAAAGCTCTGATACCCATCTTCTACTGTGTTCACTGCACCTAGCAACTTTGCACTGAATATTCACAGTCGTATTTTGCACCAAATTCTTAAATTAAGAGATGTTTACCTCTCACACAGCAGCTGAAGTAAAGACACCAGGACTCAAACATTTAACATGAGATATTTTCTATCATAGCTCCAACAGGAAACAGTAATTGCTATAACTAAGCAGTAGCTCATTGTCAAGAGTTTGTCACTTGATGTTTAAACCTATGTGTCTGCTTATCTTCAAACAAATCTTGAAACAAATGCGCTTACTGTTTTCTGAGGTTGCATAAGGATAACATGACACTGCATATAAATTCAATTTTCTTCTATATTTGCTTAAATTTTGCATTATACATTACAAATGCAATCACTGTTTATACAGAAGCTCACAACAGCAGCTGCTGATTGTCCAGCTATTCAATTGTGCCTCAGCTGTCTTGGTGTGCTAAGTGTATTCTACATGCACTTCACATACTCTTGTGCTAGTGAAAAATTAGATATGCTGGGATGTTGTATGGAACTTTGCCTCAGTGGAAAGGCTCATTATATTAATGTTGGATAATGCCTCCTCTCTGACATTAACAACTAGATGGGATCTTTCTGTGCAATAGAGAAGCTTCACTGCCAAGAAAGATGTCCTTTGAGAATTGATAAGGTCTCTGTGACCCTGGTTACCTTGACAGATTCAGTTCAGGTTTGCTTCATCATATCAGGTTTGCTTGGGTCATATAATTTATGACCCAACGCAACGATCCATCAGGCCAGATAACATTACCTGGAGCTTATGATGGCAAAGGAGGGAAGGCATTTCCTGCTACTAGTGAGCAAGAAAACTCTCATTACCTAAAGTAAGCTATCATAGTGGAAAAGGAGAGCTTGTCCAAGAAAAAAATAGACATTACAGGAAACATTGAATACCTGAAATTTGATGTGAGTGTTGAGGATCCCTGTGATAGAGCACAGCAGCATTACTCACAAGTGCAATCCTGACCCTACTGAAGCCAGCAGCAAAACTTCCATTAGTTTTAGCAAGCTGAAGATTTCCTCTGGATGGTCAGTTTATGGCTGAATCACCACCTTATTAGTGAGTGCCAGATGTCACCTTTCTGTGCCATAATGCTCAGCTGTTAAACAGAAGATACTGGATTTATCCCCATAAGCAGGAGTGAACAATGCAAGTCTTAATGCAAGTGCTTACATGGCATACAACCACTCTTAAGACTAAAGGTGCTGGACAAATGGAGGTAGCCAGTGAGCTCTTGGCTGCTTTCTGTTTACCAGGAAATAACTTCATCTGGCAAGAAGTGATGAGAAGTGTCAGGGAAAAAAAAAATACTTCTATCAGAAACATTGTTAGACAGTCACCCTGGAATCAGAGTCCTGTAATGAAAAGCTAGTATTAAGGTTAGAGGGTGAGGGACAAGAAATCTTCATTGTTTGTTGAGGGTCCAGAAAGCATAACCAGCCATTCTGAGTCATTATTCCCTCACAGAATGAAACCAGCAAGAAGAAATAAGAGCACTGAAAAACAGTCTGGGAACAATCAAATTTGCAACTCTTTTGTACACCATTACCAGCATATATCATTCAGTTGGTGGAAAGAGCTATAGAACTACATAGGCAAATCTATCTTAGTGTTTTTTGTAATCATTTTAATTACACATTTTAGGCAAGAAAGCATAATACTTTATTGTATTTAGTAGCAGGATTAATGGATTCTTTTCCTTAAACTCCATCCAATTAAGACTAGCTGCTGATTTAGTGACCTTAGCAACATCCCAAATATAGGTGTCTGATACCTCCTTGGAAGGAAAATAACCACTTGATATCCAGCCCATACCCAGCTCGCAAGTTACTATTCCCGAGCGCTGGCAAGGTGTGACACTTCTACTGATGTGACACTTTTATACAGGGCAGGCTATTCACCTGTGGACAGTTTTCATGCTTTTTTTTTTTTTCTGATTTTCATTTTTCTGCTGACTGCTAGTAAAAAAAAAAAAAAAAAAAAAATCATCTTTAGCTTTCTGCCTCTTAAAAGGCATGTTTCTAATCCTCATTATTGTGAAAATGTTAGCGTTGAAAGGGAAATTCTAACTGTAATTGCGCAGCAGCGCTGGTATTTGACTGAGGAATGATCTCTTATGGAGAGCAAGATGGCCCAACTATAAAAGGGGATTAAACTGTCTGGAAGCAGAAATGCCAGAGAAAAAATGACTTCTTTCAAGGAAGTGAGGTTTTCCTTGGTGATAAGAAAAAAGCCTCAGCATTGTATTGTTGCCATTCTGGAACGGGAGCAGTCAGGGGCCCAAGCTCAAAGGCTGTCTTCAGGCAGCAGAGCTGGGCTGGGGAATGAACCCATGGCTGGGCTGAGGTGTTTCATGTAACTGCTTTCCTGATTTCAGGATTAGTGCTGGTGCAAACGTATATAAGGAATATGCTTGTACTTCATTTTTGCAGACTCCATTTAGAACCATGTATTGTGGTAGGACTCTGCAATTCAAGTCCTCTTCTATACTTAAGCACAAATGTGTGTACACTTCCTTCAGTTACTCTGATTAAATATCACATGAGTTTGAAGATTTCACTCAATCATTGAATATTTGTTTTCAGTATTTTGTATTGGGGACACAAAAAGATCCACAAGGATGATCAGCAGGCTGGAGCACCTCTCCTGTGAGGGCAGACTGAGAGAATTGGGGTTGTTCAGTCTGGAAGAGAAGGCTCCAGAAGACCTTATTGTGGCCTTCCAGTATTTTAAGGGGACCTACAAGAAAGCTGGGGAGGGACTTTTTAGGCTGTTGGGCAGCGATAGGACTGGAGGGAATGGATTAAAACTAGAGAGAGGTCGATCCAGGTCAGACATTAGGAAGAATTTCTTCACCATGAGGGTGGTGAGACATTGGAACAGGTTGCCCAGAGAGATGGTGGAAGCCCCATCCTTGGAGGTTTTTAAGACCAGGCTGGATGGGGCTCTGAG